>OU426860.1:4822052-4824552 GCA_911387685.1 Dolichovespula media
ATCTCTCTCAGTCTCTTTCAACAGGACTTTCAGAGTCGGTGCATAGATACGCGTAAGAGAGAGCGTAGAGAGATTTACCGATGCGTTCATACGGACGAATAAAAGAGACGTACGTGCATACGTTGGAAAATAGAAAGAAAAAAGTAAAAGAAAAAGAAAAAGAGAGAAAAAAAGGATTCAAGAAGAAAGGAATAAGGCGAAGTATGTTAAGCTCGACTTAATCGCCGGCAACACACAGACAAGGTGCAATTCAGTTTTATTATCGGTTGTCGCGCAAAGGTAAAACGACTTTTGCCACCGGGTCAGGAAAGGCCGCAAAGCACAGTACTTGCTATCTTTATTATTACGTCGAGGTCTTTACCCTGTTAACCGGCACTACTGGATACCTATGAAAGAGAGAAGGAGCAAAAGATAAAGAGAGAGAGAGAGAGAGAGAGAGAGAGAGAGAGAGAGAGAAACTTTACATAGTTTTCTTCGTTACTTCTCCTGTTTCGATCTTTTTCATCGTTAAATTTCTTCTTCGTTCATACCGTCAAAGTTGAACAAATCTTGATTATGGAATTAGGATAGAGAGAGAGAGAGAGAGAGAGAGACAAAGAGATAGATAGAGTAAGGTAAAAAAAAAAGCGATAATGTAACAGAACGTTCGTGCGGCATAACGCCTTTATTTTTCATGTTAAAGTCCGTCCCATAAAGATAAGAATACAGGTACGTTATTTACTTTATTGCACTGTAAAAGCGAGCGTTTAAATACGATTTGTATTTGAATGTAGAACGTGGACCGATATATATATATATATATTCGCGAGTTCGTATCACTGTCAATTTGAAGGAAACTTCAGAAATATTCTCTTCTTCCTCTACCCCTTTCACCTCAACTGCTCCCACCCATACCCACCGCAAGAATATACACCTCTCTCTATTTTCTCGGCGCGTATATTTTATTCAGTAAACTTTGTTATCGCTGAGATTTCGAGTTCATGTCGTATTATACATATAGGAGCGTTAAAAGGTAAAGGGTATGAAGGAAAATAGATAGAGACGATTCGTGCTGACACATGCGATTTCAAATTAGGTTTCGTTCATACGTTTTATTGTAGTAGATAGATAGATAGGTAGGTAGGTAGGTAGGTAGGTAGGTAGGTAGGTACGTGTTCCCACGGATCGACCAATACTCGTAATATCCGGTCGCAGAAAAAGGTCAGCTCTCACAGTCCATGTCCCTTTAGCGCTATTCAACCCCTTTTTGGTACCACGTACGCGATAGGACGCACGAGTTTATTTGAAACTTCGTTTATCGCGAACGCGAGGAAATAGCACGTGTGTGACACGTACCCATATCGTACGTATTCGGTTAAACGCAATGGCGGCTCGTTCCTTACCCCCCGCCCCGTTCCACCTTTCTCTTCACTTTCTCGTTTCATTTCTCTTTTATACTTTTAATTCGTTTTCATTATTATTATTATTATTATTATTATTATTATTATTATTATTATTATTATTATATCTTTCAAATCGATCAAATCGTCTCGAAGGGATACAATCGTTCTCGTTCATTAATTATTTTCGGAAGTACAGATTCGTACATTTTTACGTATCATCGAACGTGTTATTTGTAAACGCGTCGATCGATTAAAATATATATATATATATATATATATATATATATATATATATATATATATATATACATATATGTATCCAACTAGCAGGGTATTACGTTGTGTGTTTACGTACGTTAACGGGGAGTCACGAAGACATTATTTAAACGATGTTCGTTCGATGTACGTCGTTAGAAAATAACAGGGGATATCCAGCGTACCTTAGAATGAGAAACCAAAGAGAGGGGGGGGGGGCGAAAGGGGCTGGCGAGGGGAGGGAAGAAATCGAACTCGATTCCATTCGTTCCGATAAGATCGAAGCGCGGAATAGTCTTTGGCAAACTCGAATTAACAGTACGCTGGGCTCAGAGAGAAATTGATTCGATTCGCGTCTCTCCCTCCCACCCTCTCTTTGTCTCTTCTTCGAAAAAGAGGCCGAATAGAGAGTCACGGCCTTCGTGCTTCGAAGCTACCCTTCGACTCGAGCTTTTAATGGTCAAGCACTGGCGCTGGCTTACGCAATTAAACCGGGCACTGGTAACGAGTTTCCACCCCCCCCCCCGCGTGTACCCTTCGGTTAAGTGAATTAAATCCACTCGGCACGCTGGGGCTATCCTGCCACCCCAATCCCCACCCTCGGTATCTACCTACAACTTCTGCGACCTTTTCCTCCCTCTCCTCCCTCTCTCTCTCTCTCTCTCTCTCCCTCTTTTTCTCCCTCTCCTCCAACAACCCGTCTCCCCCACCACCTTTTCCTTCTCTTCCTATTCCTCTTGCAGTCGAGACTGTAAGTGGTCAACGGAAGATACGATTACGACGACGACGTAACCGTGGAGGACCGATCGGGTTCGACCATTTAGTTCCGCCAAGCAAATCGTCCCGAATAAAGTCATTCCAGT
>OU426860.1:4829552-4832052 GCA_911387685.1 Dolichovespula media
TAGGTACATAGAACCCCGCTTGCTTGCAATCCAAACGCGTGACTAATCGTTAGAGAAACGTGGCTATAAAAGCGTCTATAAGCGGCCATAAGCGAAAGAGAAGGAGGACTTTTTGCGGTGGAACTTGGAAACAACGAAAGGGTTCCCCCTCTGAGCCATCTTTCTCGTATCGTGGCTCGTTTGTCGGACCGACGGAGGATTCTTACGAGCCAAGTAAGAATTCTCTTTGGACACAGGTGCGAGTCGTGAATTCTCTTCTTTCTTCTTTCTTCTTTCTCTTCCACCTCCTTCTTCTTCTTTGCGATTGGTTAGAGAGATCGGAGAAGGGGAAGAAAGAAAGAAGGTAGGTAGAACATCCTCTCTCTCTCTCTCTCTCTCTCTCTCTCTCTCTTTCTCTCTCTCTCTCTTATTTTTTTTCGTCCTTTCTGATTAACGCGAGGTGCTTTAGGCATGTGGTTTAAGGTAAGATAAGGATAAGTGGCCAGACTCTCGTATTCCTCTGCTCCTCTCGGGCATGAATTAATCGAGAAACCTCCTCCTCTCTCCTTCTCTCTCCTTTTCTCTCCTTCTCTCTCCTTCTCTCTCTCTCTCTCTCTCTTCCTCTTCTTTTTCTTTTGCTTCTTCCTTCTTCTTCTTCTTCTTCTACTCCTGCTTCTACTTCTACTTCTTCTTCTCTATCTCTCTTTGTAGGTGGAAGAGGAGGTTAAGAGAGCTCCAGAAAGGCGGTGTCTCTGAAAGAGGTCATTAAGCGTGTAAGAGGATTAGAAAAGTTCTACTTCGAACATAGCACTGATCCTAATCACAATGGTAAATCTGACACTAGCGATCTCTCTCTCTCTCTCTCTCTCTCTCTCTCTCTTTCTCTCTCTCTCGGTTTATCTTTACTAGGAAGCATAGTGGCATTGCTTTTACTCTGATTAGCATAAAATAGCGATCGAAATCCAACATTCTTTCTTTTATTTTGATTTAGAGTTAGAGAAAGAGAATAATGATGATGATTATGACGACGACGACGACAATGATGATAATGACGATAATGATGATGATGATGATGATGATGATTATGATGATGATGATGATGATGATGATGATGATGAGAAAAGCGGCTTTCGTGTTGGTCTAAAGAACGAAAGAGATGAGACTTCGTGTATCGTCCACTGACCGCCATCTCGGAATTAAGTTGTCGAGAGATAGAAAGAGACTCGAGGCTGTGTTATCGCGACACACGGATCGTGGCATGCGCCCACCTGCGGCAACCAACAGCCGCCGTCGGACGACCTGTATTAGCTTACGCGAGAATCCTCCTCCTCCTCCTCCTCCTCCTCCTCCACCACCACCATATACATCTCCTCTTCATACTCCCTCACCTTCTCCTCCACCTCTTTTTCTTTCCTCCTCCTCCTCCTCCTCCTCCTCCTCCTCCTCCTCCTCCTCCTCCTCCTCCTCCTCCTCCTCTTCTTCTTCTTCTTCTTCTTCTTCTTCTTCTTCCTTTCCTAATGTTATTTATGTTTCCTTTTCTTTATTTTTTTCGTTCGTTCGTTCGTTCGTTCGTTTATTTGTCAACCCTCAATAATCCTTTAAATCGATCCCACCCGTTATTTACTCACCTCCAAAATCGTAGAAATTACTTTGACTATTTTAATGTTTATTATACGAACGATCGTGTACAGACCAGTTGTTCCTGTCTGGTCGAAACAATAAATTACACTCGTTTATGTCCGATGATGTTCGGGGGAAAAAAAACCTACTGCCGTACGAGAATTTTATAGCCATCAACGCGATTATTTCCAATGGGAGGATTCTCATCCTCTTTCTCTGTCTCTTCTTCTTTTATTCTTACCCTTCTTCCTTCCTCTCGTTCCTATTTCTTTCTTTCTTTCGAGAGAGAGAGAGATAGAGAGAGAGAGAACAAGGAAAGACGGTAGACGAACGATACGAACAACTGGAATTTCTCTTATTTTCTATTTTCAAATACGACGTTACTCGATCTATGTTCCACGTTCGGGAACGTTCGAAAGACGATTTTCTTGTCGAAAGCGCGTATAGGATCCCTCACGGTTTCTTCCTTCTTTTTTTATTTCTTTGTTTTTACTTTTTTCTTTTTTTTTTTATTATTCCTTTTATCCCTCTTCCTGAAAATTTTCCTTGGGAAATATTTTCCATTGGTGTCACCACCGTCGTAAGCCCGTGTCTAGCATTTCTCGGAATAAAACAACCATTCGATCGATCCTATCGATCCTGTCAATCCGTTAGAAATATTTCTCGTGTATCCACCTTATCTACTCACCGAACGAATTGTATCCTATCTCTTTCGATTTTCTTCCTTCTTTTCCCTTTTCATTTTTATGTCGTACGTGAGCAAAGGGAGAAATGTTATGGGCGGCCAGATAGCTAAATCTTTTTCTAAGAACGAAATGTAAGTACGTATATCTTGTGTCGTCGTAAGGTTCATTTATAAAATAATTAAATGGATACTTAATAAATATGACGCAGCGTACTC
>OU426860.1:4837052-4851929 GCA_911387685.1 Dolichovespula media
ATCATCTCACATGGGTGGTGCCCTCCTTTCGTTCTTCTCTTTTCTCTTAGATTTTTTATTTTTCTTCGTTTCTTTTACTTTTCTTTTCTTTTTACTATTATTCACAACCATCGATTCTTCCAACGAAATTTCCTCGCAATTTTTCCTATCATTTCATTCTCATTGGAAACGAGATTTGTTAATGCCGTGTCTCAGCCCGATACTGTTGTCAAATGTAAAGGATAATCTCGTAAAGGAGAGATGATCGTCGTAAAACACACAGAGAGAGAGAGAGAGAGAGAGAGAGAGAAGACAAAAGAAATAAAAAGGAGACAGAAAATGAGTCGTAATTAGACGGTAATTAAACGCGTTAATTGTTTTAGACTGTTCTATTAATGATTGTAATAGTTCGCTCTTTATATCTCGTCTTCGTGTAATCCGTATGGACAAGTTTTATATGCCCTATATATATGTATATATATATATATATATATATATATATATATATTTTTTTTTTATTTACATACATACATACGTATAAGAAGAAAATCCTTAAAAGGGTTTACGAGTTCGGATGCGAATCACTCCCTAATCTTTCTAAAAAATTAGAACAGAAAAAAAGGAAAAAAAAAAAAAAAAGAAAAAGGAAAGAAAGATAGAAAGAAAGAGGTTAATGTTGGGTGGATGGGAGGATGGGGGGGAGGGGAGGAGGGGAGGAGGGGGAGCTAATGAGAGGAGTAGTGGTTCGATGTAAATTATTCCCAGTAATTTATAAACGTGCCAGCATGGATATGGAACATCTCACTGTGGTATGGCCCACGCCTTATGAAAAACAAACATTATTTACAACATCAAGGGAATACTCCCACGATTATAACGAGTCGTGTAGGTGGCACGACGCGCTCTTCGCTTCGCGCGTGAGCCTCGACACGCGATATTTCTAAATGTCATCGCATTATACGACTTTACTGTATCGTAAATTACGGAAACTAACGGATAACGCGGCCGTACGGGCGCGCGTGGCCGTATTTCTTCGCGTAGCTCTACGCTCGATAAGAGACCTGGAGGGGAAGACGGGAGGAAGGGGTGAGGGGGAGGGTGACAGAAGAAAACTGACAGAAAACAAAAAAAAAAAATATACGCAAGGGAAGAAGAGAAATGAGACAAAAACAACGAAGAGATGGGAACGACGAAGAAGAAGTGGGAAGGGTGGGGGGTGGGGGGTGGGGTGGGGGAAAGGGAAAAACGGAAGAAGAGGGAAAAGCGAGGGGAAGAACAGAACGAGGAACGGGGAGGAAAGAGAAATAGAAGAAGAAAGGGAAAAGAGGAGAGGGAGAAAGGAAGAGGGAAAAAAAGCGGAAAGAACTTATCGAAAAGGGAAGCAAGTTGTAATCGGAAGAACTCGTATTGTCTTACACGTTCGAACATAATGGCCGAGGAGTAATAACGGTTTCTCGTGTGGTTTCAAAAGAAAGAGAGAGAGAGAGAGAGAGAGAAGAAAGTTGGGGCAGAGTGGGACAAAGAAATCGATCGAAACTCGGTTCTCCACCATCCATCTCGTCGTTCTGTCCCAACGCACCTACATTCAGACGCCGGGCCGGTCTTAAAGTGCCACAGGGACAGGCATAAATTCTATTTACTTTATTTGAATACCGTGAGTATGAATAATGGATGCACGAAAGAGCAAGCGAACGAGAGGGAGATAGAGAGAGAGAGAGAGAGAGAGAGAGAGAGGGAGAGAGAGGGAGAGAGAAGGAGATAGAGAGGAGGGCGAGGAAAGAGAGAGAGAGAGAGAGAGAGAACGTTTAAGAGTGGCGATACGAACGGTCACTTTGAATGTTCCGCGGTCACATTTGTAATCTCAGTTCGAACAGAGACACAGAGGCAAAGACAGAGATAGAACGAGGGAGAGAGAGAGAGAGAGAGAGAGAGAGAGAGAGAGAGAGAGAGAGAGAAGGAGAAAGAGAAGAAGACGAGATACCGCATAACCGTTTCGAGAAAGCTTCGTGTGGTTTCTGTGTAGTCTGGATTTAGATGATCCTCTTTTCCCCCGACCTCCAACATTTTTGCTCTTTTCGATCTCTCCCAGGAATCCGTTCGTTTCAACCAAAGAAAATCTACTCCGTCGAAAGCGTCGGTACAAGAATAGAACACCAGTCCTGTACTGTTGTTAAAACGGAGTTATTCCATCTCTTTACTCGTCTCTATGTTTGTACGAATGTATATGTAAATATACATACATATATATATATATATATATAAATGCAAACATATGTGTGTGTGTGTGTGTGTCTGTGTGTACATATGTAAGCAGAATTATTGCATCCTCGAGAAGCACCATTGCAATCCGATCGATAATGTATCGTCAACGTCATGGATCCACCCTGATCTATCTCTATCTCTATCTTTCTATCTATCTCTATTTCTATCTACATACCTCTCTCTCTCTCTCTCTCTCTCTCTCTCTCTCTCTCTCTCTCTCTCTGTTCCTTTCGAGCGCATGCTTGCGATGCGCGTTAAGCAATATGCATAAATATCCATTCGATTATAGTTGACTAGACGGCATACGCTACCGTTACTACCACTGGCTATAATCCCAAGCAAAGTTTCCTCGATAAATCATCGTTTTATCGGCTGGCTTAGCGATTCCACCATCTCTTTATACGTTTTTCTAGGTAACTCCGTAACGTTACGAATAATTCGAGCGTGAACCTTACGAATAATAATCCAATTCCTAAGATTCGGACAATAGGCGATAGGTAAGGTAAATTCATTGCCGGCATTCTCTCATCGATTTCTCCAATCCCAATCGTCGTATTCATTCCGCTCGTCGGTTTAACGAGGAATTATAATTCGTACCAAATGGAATTCGATTTGAATCTATCTCGTGCCGTAAATTATACACAGCATATATGCTGTGTAAAAATTTCTCCGAGTAACGGATACGTCGAAACGGGATTTTCTGAGGGATTTGAAATAAAAAAAAAAAAACAAAAATGATGGATGAAAGAAATCCCGATAGAAATAAGGAAGGAAAAATGGGGATCCGTGGATCGAAAGGAATATCGATCCTCGACCATTTTCATTCGGAAGAATGAAGACAGAGAGAGAGAGAGAGAGGGGGGGGGTGGGAATATGGAGAAAGAAAAAACACGAAGTTACTGTTGTCGTCGGAGTCAGGTCGAAGCAAAAACAAAAAAAAAACAAAAAAAAAAAAAACAAGAAATAGAAGGGTAATAGATGTCGACGTTTAAGATACAGATGGATAGATAGATAAATAGATGGATATATAATAGACTTAGAGTTACTATCGATCGAAACTCATGTGGACTCTTTATCCAGTATCCTATCCTTCTCATTCTCTTCGTCCTTCGTTCTGTCGTCCTAGCTCAAGCTATCCGCATGAGTTGCGCAAAGAAGGAGAGCAAGAGAGAATCCAGGCTGAGAAAAGTCTGGTGGAGTAGCGCCAAGTGGAATAGAATATCTAGAGAGACCCAAGTCGAGCCAAGCCAGCCGTCAGAAACAAAAGTCGTTCCTCGTGACAAGAAAGGCTGAGAGAGAGAGAGAGAGAGAGAGAGACAGACAGACAGACAGAGAGAGAGAGGTAGACAAAGATAGTGAAATAAAATGGTGAGTTTGCATGGAAGTAATATCCGGCTACTCGTACTCTCGAGAAACGAGCGTCCATGACCGTTTGCGCAGGCGCATACTGACTCACACAAAGAGAGAGAGAGAGAGAGAGAGACACACAGACACACACACACACAAACATATACATCGAAAGAGCATCAAGGGTTCAACACCGACATATATCGCCCGTATTTACATACTACATACTCTGGGATCAGAGTTGCATAGGGGATGTACGTATTACAGAACGTTTTTCAAAGCTTCTACGTGTCAGTGAATCCAAAAGCCGAGCTTGTGTCAACGGCATTCTCTCTTTAAAAGAACTTTTTCTCTTCTCGTCTCAATTCTCTCTCTTCTCGATCGCTTTCCCTCTGTCCGTCTTTTGTTTCTTTTTCTTTTTTATTTTCTTCGTTTCTCTCTCTCTCTCTCTCTCTCTCTCTCTCTCTATCTATCTATCTCTCTCGTTCTTCTACACTTCAAACACCATCGTCTAACACCGATAATAATTATTACGTAAAGGTTTGATCGAACGCGCCACAATTCGAAACTCGTATATATCTTATCGTTTAACTATGATTTATTTGTAGAAAATTTCATTTGTAGATACGATATCATATTAATACATAACCCGATGAAGAACTTCGCAATATAGTTTACTAATTATTCGAAGAGCTTCTACCCCCGTTCTTGCAAACGACACGTAAAGGATTGGCGAGGTTCGAGGGGTTTGAGAAAACATAAGGTTAGTTCTATGTATATATAAGTTTGGTCGTTTACTTGGAGACGATGTTAAGTAATCGTTAATGTGTACGTAAATTAACGCGGTAGTAGTAGGAAATACGTTAAAATTGCGAAAATATACGAAGCTGCTTCCGTTGCCGCTGCTTTTACATAAATACATAAATAAATAGATAGATAGACAGATAGATAGATAGATTGATAGATAGATATATAGCTCCCACTACTTGCATATATTTCCTCTTTACTAATTAAGTAGACTTACGTATATATTAACGTAATAATTTATGCTTGTCTCTCAATGATATTTTCCCTGTACACTGATCTCCATGAGCATTAAATATTATTTAAATTATTTCAAGGTGAATAATAATAATAATAAAATGAAACGACGACGACGACAACGATGATAAAGATGATGATGATGATGATGATGATGATGATGATACAAGATAAGCGAAAAGTATGTCAAGGTTTAAGAAAATTGATGCGAGATCGGTGAGGAACATAAGTCCATTTTCGGAAATGTATTAATGGCTATGGACGTGTACGAAAAAGGACATACGTCAAAGAAAAGTGGGGAGAAGGACGCGACCATATTTGATTTCGTGAAAAAGAATTGGCATTGGACGAGCAGCAAAAAAGTATCTTCTCGACGGTGGACGTCCTTCTCTCGACACCCAATATATCTCTCCATGGAGTCGCGTGGGTGGTTGGGTCAGAAGGTACAGTTATTCGTGAGCTCGAAAGAGATTTATATATATATATATATATATATATATATATATAATATATATATATACGTCGAATCGATCGGCAAATCTGTGGAATATGCATATGTAGAAAGAGGTATGCGTATACGTTTGGAAATATATACATGGATACAAACTATACTTATGTGTATATACGTATACACGATTCTTTGACGAGATGAGTTTTGACTTTTATTAGAAAGTATACTTTGTGAAAAATGCGTGAATATCTCTCTGTCCTTTTTTTAGGATCACCATAAGTAGGTACGTGATATGAAGGAGAAGAAGAAGAAAAAGAAGAAGAAGAGCAACGAAAAAAGAGAGATAGAGAGAGATAGATAGATAAATAGATAGAGAGAGAGAGAGAGAGAGAGAGAGAGAGAGAGAAAAGGTATAAAAATCTCTCATGTTTACGAGTTTCGGTAAGAGAGAGGAAAGTAAATGGAGCGTGTGCATTATTTTGAAAATGTGATGCACCGGATACCAGAATCACAGGTTTAAAACTTCACGAAAAGAGATATTATATGGAGTCTCGTTGGAAATTTTCACGAGGTGTAGTGGTAGACGATATAGTACTCGACAACGTGAAAAGATTCGAAGGGTATCTACATACCTACCTACTACCTACATATATATATATATATATATATATATATATATATATATATATATACACACATACATGTCCACCCGTAAAAATTGCTTACGTACACGAGGAAATATGGAACGAGAGTATATTAGTAAAAGTCAAATCCGTTTGATTGGTTGACTCGTTACGTTTAATATCGCATAGGTAAAATACCACGTGCATCAATTGTTGTGTGTCAGAGAGTAAGAGAGAGAGAGAGAGAGAGAGAGAGAGAGAGAGAGAGAGAGAGAGAGAGAGAGACTGATAAAAAATTAATAGGTAGAATTCGCGAGGAAACGCGTGTTTACGATCGTTTCTATTGGCGTAACTGTGGTAACGACGAGTGTCGATAGGCGAAGGGAGGGAAGGATAGTGGGAGATGTGGGTAGGGAGTTGGGGGTGGCGGGTGGTAGGAGAAAGAGGAGGAAACAAATATACACATCGTCGATTCGATGAGTGGCATCGGGGTGCGTTCGACATTATGGAAAACGAACGATGGCGACCACGTTTACACTGTAAACTCGCACTTTTAACGATTACATAAGCCGTCGTCGCGGGCCCAGCGCTGCGACGAGACACGCTAAACACGCTAAACGTTTTGAATATATCCACGGTGCGCGTTAAAGCAAACAATAGTGTTACGGCACGGTATGATTCGAAGCGGCCGTACCGTACCGTACCGTACCGTTTCGACGGCCATAACAATCCGTCCGAATTTCTGGTCTATAAAGCATTCATTCGATCATAAACAACGGGATTTACAGAACCGGCTACCACACCATTGGCCATCAGCGTCCCCTCGGATAGGATTTATTGTTGTCGAACGGACGAAAAAGTGCGTGTCAAAATCCGCGAAAACACGGATAAAGCACGGATAAAAAGAGGCGAACTGGTATTTCGGACGAGCAACAGAGTAACCCTATAAATTTATGTTATATAAATCTGTCGCCCTTAGCTAACATGCTATCGTTTCATCTTTGGATATTCTTTTATTTCTTCTTTCTTTCTTTCTTTTTTTTTTTATTTTTAATTTATTTCTTTCACTTCTCTCTCTCTCTCTCTCTTTTTTTCTTCTATATATATATGTGTGTATACATATAGAAAAAAAAAAAAAAAAAAAAAAAAAGAAAAAAAAGATGTGGACAAATATTACGAAGATTCTTCCGTACTATCCCATATCGATCTGTTATGCATGGGTATTCTTTACAAATGACCGTTCCAAACTCGCTTAGAGTTATCGAGAACAAGTTTCTCGGCTCTCGTAGGAGATAAGAAGGACGGGGCGTTAAGCTTTATCGGTGGGACAACGTTCGAAAGCAAGTCCATTCGGAGAATCGAGAGCGTGTGCCCGAATGAGTCATCATCCTCCTACTTTCACCGGCGCTTCGAGTGTCTTTTCCAAACGTTAGACGTCCGTTAGACACGAAATCGACGATCTATATACGAACGACGACGACGACGACGACGACGTACGCGACTTTCACTCATTAAATTGCCAAAGGTTTCGTACTGAACGTATTCAATAACATTGTCTTAGCACGTATTCTCCGATATGTCGAGGGAGAAAGAAAGAGAATGATAGAGAGAGAGAGAGAGAGAGAGAGAGAGAGAGAGAGAGAGAGAGAGAGTCTTTCTCGTTGTGGATCACGATAAATTCGCAACATTAAACTTCTGAAATTCTAATTAACCGTGACACTACTCTTTATGGGGCTTAAACACGCGATTTCACAATTAGCTTTCACCATTGATACCACCTAACCGATATATTCTAAGGGAGATGGGGAAAGGTATATGTATATATATATATATATATTTTTTTTTTCCATTTTAACGATGGAAGAAAAGAAGGAGGAAAAAAGGGAATAAGAATAATACGAAAATAAATAAATAAATAAATAAATAAAAAAATAAAGATTAGACAAAAGAAAAAAAGGAAAAGAAAATAAAAAACGAAAAAAAGAAAAGTAAATAAAAAAAGAGAACGAAACGTCGGGAGAAATCGACGATGAACCTTGGGAAAAATCTTAGGAGAGTGGTTAATGTTCCAAACGACGAGAAAATAGAAGGAGTTCGAGAAGAAAAGGCGGAGCTCTTAGCTCTCTTTGAGGAAAGATTCTCCGCGAGTTCGACGTCCGGAGGGAATTCCATGAAGCGTGGGAAGGGTGGGAAGAGAGAGAGAGAGAGAGAGAGAGAGATGAAATAGAAAAGAGAAGGAGTTAAGGGTCCGATGAAGAGCGAACGATTCGTGTCGGGGGCTAATGCATCGGTGAAAACGATGAGAACGAAGCGAAAGGGTACGACGAAACACGACGTTTATAAGAGTGAGACGAAGATCACCAAAGAGAAAGAGTGAGTGTGTGAGAGAAAGAGAAAGAGAGAGAGAGAGAGAGAGAGAGAGAGAGAGAAAATCTGGAAGGAAAGAGGTCCATTGACCTGCTGACACACTTCCATTTCCATTTCCAACAGCGTCACAGGACCGTACTGCGCTAACCGTGTTCTCTTTCTCTCTCTCTCTCTCTCTCTCTCTCTCTCTCTGTTTCTCTCTTGTACTCTTTCGTAAAGTTACATTCGCGAGAATGTATAAGCGGAGTGAGAGAGAGTGAGAGAGAGAGAGAGAGAGAGAGAGAGAAAGAGAGAGAGATGTATTTTTTTATGCGTACGCATGTTGGAGAAAGCTCTCGCGTCGATTTTTATTTGCACTATCGATGTTTATATTGACGAGGCGAATGTAAAAGTCAAGGAACGAGGTGTACGAGTACGTCGCAAATGAAATAGTGACACGTTCTACACGACGTAGGTAGTAATACTAGTATCGACCGATTGCCGTCGATGTTTCATATCTACGACGTTAAAATTTCTTTTCCCCATTTTTCGTACATATTACGTCTACTACTACTACTACTATTACTACTACTGCTACACACTCGTCGTTCGATTGAAAAAGAAATAAAAAGGAAAGAACAAAAATAACGAGACACGCGTACGTACTACGTCCGTTTCATTGAATAGATTTTTCTCTCGCCCTTGTTTTTCTTTTTTTTTTTTTTTTCTCTTTACTTTTCTTTTTTCTTTTTTTGTCTTTTTTTTTCCTCCTTTCTTTATTCATCAACTAATTATACAAAGTAATCGCGTCTCTACGATAAAGGAGATTTTATTAATGTACGAACGTACGGATTGTCAATAATTGATTTTAAAATGGGATTTACGTGACGACAGAACGTTGTTACATGTTCGATCGAGAACGGAATTTAATGTACTCGTGATATACGTAAATATCTTTTCTACGATATATTATTATTAGTTGAAGAGTTCGCGTTAACGTTTGAACTGAATGTGTTTCATGTTTTAGTCGAAAACAATTGATAAGAAAATTTAAAAAGAATAACGCGAATGAAACGCGACGACTACGAGAAACATTATGTGCATAATATCGTATTTAAATATTTTATTTGCTAATACGTTGCTTGAGTCGTTTAAAATATACAAACGATACGTCAGGTATCCCATCGCGTTTCCCCCCCCCCCCCCACCCCCATGCTGTTTCCAATTTATTCTTAGAAATAATAAGAAACAATTCTCTACGTTATTGTTCGTAAATCGAACGATAATGCGTTTAAAAGACGTTTATTATTTACCTCTATTACAAAGTAAATTTATCTAGCTCATTAACTGGTCGACCTCATTTATTCCTACAGTAAGGTATATTATTATTCATCGTTGGAAATAGTTTTGTATGTTTATCTCGAACGATTAACCAAATTATTATTGTCAATTAATCGAATGACTTATTTATCCGCATAGACGATATATCCTCATAAACTTACGTTTACATGCGTATTTATTTATATGCCTATTCAAGCTGTCCTGCTTTTTCTTTTCTTTTCTTTTTTTTTCAGACGTTTCAGAATAAAAATCTAGGCTATGTAAGCGTTCAGGGATAGAACGAGGAGATGGGAGAGGGTGGAGATGGGGAGTTGGGTCGACGATGTATGTACGATGACGACGACGACGACTGTATAGAGAAACCGATTTGAGAACGAACTCCTCGATCGAGAATTTTTCCATTTCTCGGCGCGTCAAAGGGGACGATTAAGAAGTGGGTGCTGCTGCCTTGGAACCTGAATTCGTGCGATATTCCAGAATCTATGTATGGGGAACGGGCGGGAGAGGAGGAGGATGAGGAGGAGGAGGATGAGGAGAAGTAGGAGGATAAAGGAACGAACGTGATATTACGGTATATAGCTCGAGGCCGAAAGAGAGAACGAAGAGGAAAAAGGAGAGAGAGAGAGAGAGAGAGAGAGGTGAGAGGATTTTCAAGTTATAAGCAGCAAAGTCGTCCATACCGTGTCTCTCTTCCTATACTATTCGCAAAGGTCGAGTGTATTCTCCACTCTTATCTTTCGCCTACTACATTCGCAACCGTCGACGAACTATACTATTCGCTATGTACCAAACCTTTCTCTTTACCGTCCCCAATCCCCGAATATTCCACAATTCCTTTGCCATGACCATAGCCCCAAACAACTCTCATCGAGATACTTCCACGCGTCGTAGTCCGAATACTCGCGCGTTTATAAGTTTTACAGTTATATGAATATCAATTTTGATTCGCGTCAATGGTACGCGTATATAATTCGTTCACGTTAAGTCGGAAAGTAAAGATCGAGATAATCTTATTTTACGTTATTCGTAAAATTATTCATTCTTACTTCTCTTCCTTTTCTTTTTCCTTTTCTTTTCTATTCTTTCATTTTCTTTTCTTTCGGAAAGTAATTAAATGAATGTCGAAACGAAAGAGAAAGAGACATCTTATTTTCTTATACTTCTCTAATTAGTCTCGTTAAAGAGGGATTGGAGAAAAACACGTTTGAAAGGGTCAGAGTGCAACGTTCTCTCTCTCTCTCTCTCTCTCTCTCTCTCTCTCTTTCTCTTTCTCCCTTCCTTCTTCTTATGATTTAAAATCCGTTGAAAAAAAAAAATATATATATATATATATATATATATATATGTACACACACAGACACACATACACAGCAGCAGCATATACAGATCCCTTTCCATCCTTTGAAACAGAGAGGGATGCTTCCTTTTCTCCACCCCGTTTCGCTTTGAACTTAATTCGATATCACGGGGTGACGATCAAAGCATTCACCCTTCGTTCCTCTCTTTATTTCCCGTTCGATTCATCTCTTTCTTCTCCACATTTCTCTATCTCTCTTTTCTATATCCTTCGGCTTTCGTAAAGGATAAGGATGGAGATATAGAAGGATGAAGATAGAGAAGGGAAGGTGGTTTTACGAAGAGAATAGAATAGAGAAGAAGAGAAGAGAGAAGAGAAGAGAGAAGAGAAGAGAAAAGAGAAGAGAGAAGAGAAGGTAGATACGAGTAGAATCGTTGGAGAAGTCACTGAGTATACAATCCGGAAGCTTACCGGTCGGTGCTTTCGCGTACCAAATTGAGCTTTGTTCTCAACGTTACGCTGGTACTCCGATTGGGAACATCCGTGTCCAGAGGCATATTCTCAAAATCGGTTCAATTTACGTATTCTACGGGGACTAAGCTTCAGAGTGTTGCGACCCTTCGAGAATAGAAAGGACCGACACAAACATATCCCGGATACGAATATCCGTTTAATGAGAGAAAGAGAGAGAGAAATAGGAAGGGAGAGAGAATTCAGAGTTTGCTAAATTAATTCTCTCGCTTGACTCATGTTGCTTTCACTTTAAACAAAGTACAGTGTTCTCTCTCTCTCTCTCTCTCTCTCTCTCTCTCTTTCTCTTTCTCTTTCTCTTTCTCTTTCTCTCTGCTTAACTCTCTTTTCGCGTGTCGAGTTTCTTTCATTTCGGATTATTTAATAATCATTCAGAAATATTATACGTGGCAATAGTAAGTTTATCATTAATCATAAATCTCGTCTTTTTCTCTCTTTTCTCTCTCTTTTCTCTCTCTCTCTCTCTCTCTCTTTCTCTATCTCTCGCCGAGATGAAAAGGCCAAGAGGATCGACTTTAGTCTTTTACTTTTACCGTTACACGTCTAACGACTATCCGAATCTAATCAAGGAGTAGCCATCGGACTTTTGACTTTGTCGTCTTGTACAAATTGTTCATATAGAATAGATGACTATCCTTGGATCATGATGACTCGGCCAGATGCGATCATTCTTTCTTATATCTTTTATGAATCTCCTCGAAGAATTCTGTTCGTCCTATTATTTCGTATCTATTGTTCGTATGTTTGTTCGTTCGGTCGTTCGTTCGTTTGTTTTATTATTTTTTTTCGTTCTTCCTTCTTTTTTTTTTCTTTTATTTCTCTTTCTTTCCCTTTTTTCTTTTTTTTTTTTTTTTTGTTACACTCGTTATTAAACTCGACGGGAGTATCGGTACAGAGCAGCACGCCATACTCTCGTTTATTTTATCCATGCGTGTTCATTCAGCCGAGAGAAAAAAGAGGAGGAAATCATTTGTTCGTCCGATTTCGTCGAGCTCGAGCTCGAGCTCGGCATTTCACGTAGCCACGACGGATCGATCGTTTCATACGAAATTGAAGGTAGAGATGGCGATCGACTCTAAGCAGCGTGAAACTGCACTATGCCTCTATACCACTGACACAGCGCGCATACACTCGAGATCACGTTGGCAATATGCCTCGCTTCTACAATGTGCCGTGTCCGGTCCGTAACTTCCTATTATTGGCAGAATCGAGAGACAGACAGACAGAGAGAAAGAGAGAGAATGAGAGAGAGAGAGAGAGAGAGAGAGAGAGAGGAAGGTGAGAGTTATACACGGGAGAAATATTGAATCCATGGGACGAACGATCCGTTTCGTTGAACACGAAAGCCAAATAATATCGATTAATGAAAAAATGCGATCCATTCTTTAGCTCTTTCTTTTTCTTCATTCACTTTTCCTTATTCCCACTTTCCCCTCTCGGCTCGACGATCGTTACAAAGCCGTGACAATAAATAAAAATTACATGAAATATATAAAATACCTGTTTATCCGGTAACGTTAGATTATGTATACATAATCCATGGTAACCATATTCTTTAATAGATCGATCGAATTCGTTAAGATTCTCAAGTAGTCAGGTACATAACGGTTCTACGTAGATATGTAGTAACGTAATGTTCGTTCGTTATCTTCATCTAGAGTTCCACGTTTAGAAATATATAGTAAAAAGATCAAGAAAACCTCGTAGGTGTTCGTTGTAAATTCAATTCGAAACCGAGAAATAATCCGAGAAGAGTTATCATCGAGATATCATCGTGAAGGGCAAAGAGAGAGAGAGAGAGAGAGAGAGAGAGAGAGAGAGAGAGTTTGTGGCCTTCGGAATTCTTATTGGCCGATAACGCCTTTCGGTCCCGGCAAAAAGTTTTACGACTCGAAGCAGGAGCACCCATCTAAGGTAAGGAGTGGACTCGCCCCAGTGGGGGAGTTTTTAGTGGAAGTGGGAGGGTGGGGGGTAGTATGTAGGTGGCACGGGGGTTACTTTTTTCGAGGGTTAAAAGCGTTACATCGACGGAGAGGATGGTAGAGAAGACCGGGAGCCTGGTGGCGGACCGATAAGAAAGTATAAAGGTTTGCTTGCTCTAATGGCCGGACCGGCTTAAAGTCCAGCCCCTGTTACCGCGATAAACGATAATAATATCTATTATTGGTAAGCCGAAGAGATAAATGATCTCACACTCGAAGCACTCGGACTTAGTAGCGTAACTTTCCTTTGCTTTGGCCACGCCGAGTTGCTCGTCCACGAGTTGTGATACGATCGGCTTTGGTGTTCTCTTCTTCCGTCCCTCCCTACCTCCATCCGATCTTTCCTTCTCTCTCTCTCTCTCTCTCTCTCTCTCTCTCTCTCTCTCTCTCTGTCTCTCTCGCTCTCTCCTCGAGAATTCAGTTCGAGGACGCGTTAACCTTCTCCTTTTTTCCTCTTACCAACGTCTTCTCTCTCTCTCTCTCTCTCTCTTTACTTCTTCCCTCTTCTTTTTACTCTTATTTTATTTTTATTCTTTTACGATCGTGGTACAATTATCTAAACCCTTTCGACAAAACATAGTAAGAACCGACCGGCAATTAGATAGGACTCGATGTGTAAACGCTTTTTGCAAGGGGCCAACGGGTAAAGACACATCGAAAGATTCTGAGAGCCAAGTTAAACTCTTTCCACACCCTCTTTCGTTCCTCTCTCTCTCTCTCTCTCTCTCTCTCTATATATATATATATATATATATATATATATATATTTCTTTTCTTCTTCTATCACCTTATCTGACCGCACGGAGCAATTATCCCGGACTCTTTGAACTCCCTTGGCCACGCCGGGATTTAATGAGTACCGCCTATAATACTGTCCGTCGAGATGCCGATACATAAAAGCTATAAATCTGTTCGTCGCCTACCTCCTTTTCCTTCCTTCCTTCCTTCCTTCCTATCTTCCTTCCTTCCTTCTCTTTATCTCAATGTATCTCTCTCTCTCTCTCTCTCTCTCTCTCTCTCTTCCCCCCTCTCTCTCTCTCTCTCTCTCTCTCTCTCTCTTCCCCCCTCTCTCTCTCTCTCTCTCACTCCCTCTCTACCTACCTTTTCGACTTCGATCAAAGAGAATCATAGGAGTATAGAGGGTGACTGAATTCAAGGTCAAGAGAGAGAGAGAGAGAGAGAGAGAGAGAGAGAGAGAGAGAGAGAGAGAGAGAGAAGAACGGTCGATTAACAAGCAAGAAATTCTTGCCGGTCCTTTTATCGGAACGACGATAGAACGCTTTTTAGCAGCAAGCTGCCTCGAGACTCGTCATTCCTGCAAAGAGAAGGGAAAGAAGGAATTGCGGAACGTGGAGGAAGAAGAAGGAGGAGGAGGAGGAGGAGAAGAAGAAGAAGAAGAAGAAGAAGAAGAAGGTAGACGAGACTAACGGTACCGATCTCCAACGAGTCTTTATTTCTTTCTTTCTTTCTTTCTCTCTTTCTCTCTACTTCCCTCTTTTTCTTTCTTTCTTTCTTTCTCTCTCTCTCTCTCTCTCTATATATATATATATATATATGTATCTTTCTCTTTCTCTTTCCTTCTCCAAGTCAGCTCGCTTCGCTCGCAACACTTATTCCAGGCGCCCTGATTTCCTGACCCACTGCCAACGGCGCCGTCGTTCGCTAGCGCGCGCGCGC
>OU426860.1:4852429-4859929 GCA_911387685.1 Dolichovespula media
GCGCGCACGAGTCACACCGTATCCCTCGTATTCGTTCGTACCCGATCGTCGTACGTCGTACGTCGTACGTCGTCGTCGTCGTCGTCGTCGTCGTCGTCGTCATCGTCGTTCCTCTTCCTCGTCTTATTTCTCTTTCCCGTCTACCACTAATTCAATTACTGCCTTTCACGATCTCCCGTCCGTCAATTTTACTTGTCCGGTACGGAGTACCGTGCTTCGTTCATTTAACCAAGCGGTACCAGAGACAGAACCATGGTATTCATTACCGTGTAAACGTCCACCCGTGAAAAGAACGTTGCTTGCTCTGTGGTTGACCCCACCTCTCTCTTTCTCTCTCTCTCTCTCTCTCTCTCTCTCTCTCTCTCTATCTCTCTCTCTTTCTCTCTCTTTCTTTCTCTTACCGACACAACGCCAACTTCCGTTCCTTGACCATCTAGATAATACCGTACAAATCGCCCTGATTCCCCCCTACCCCACTCCCCACCCCCGATATATTACGAACTCGGCAGCTTTCCCATTTACCTAAATCTACTTTGTATAAATAATTAATTTGTACAAATAAGTCGTAATCTTACTGTGAAGGGAGATGAATAATAATAATAATAATAATAATAATAATAATAATAATAATAATAATAATAATAATAATAATAATAATAATAAAAAAGAAGTAAGAAAAAAAAAGAGAAAAAAAACATAAAGAAAGAGGGAGAAAAGATTTTAATTGGATCGAATCCTTGTACACTACCGCGGAAGAAAAGTTTCAGAGAGAAAGTTATTGTAAGGTGGAGGAAAGAAATTAAGAAAAAAAAAAAAAAAAAGAAAAAAGAGAAAAAGAAAAAGAAAAAGAGAAATAGAAGGAAAAAAAAAATAACGAAAGAAAAGATAAATACAAAGAAAATTACTTAAAAAACAAATAAATAAATAAATAAAGAAAGAAAGAAAGAAAGAAAGAATGAGAGAGAGAGAGAGAGAGAGAGAGAGAGAGAGAGAGAGAGAGTAAGAGGGAGAGAGAGAGAAAGAAAGAAAGAATTAATCGATCCGGCACTAATCAAGGTACAATGGACCAATTCCTGTAGCGAAGTGGAAAGTTTTCTCTACGTTTTACGGGGGAAGCGTGCCGCATCATGGAATCTCGAATGCGAGCGACGTCCGGTGCCGTTCCGTGGCCTGCCGCTAAAAGTAGAGAAACTGCGGAATTTTCGCGCTGTTCCTCGCTCCGAAAACTGTCGACGGAAACGAACGCTAGCTCGCGTCCGCCATCCGTGACAAGCTTTTGTGCGGACCTTTGTTCTCCCTCTTCCTCACCCTCTCTCTCTCTCTCTCTCTTACTCTCTATCTATCTATCTCCATCTATATATATATATATATATATATATATATATATATATATATATATATATATATATATATACATATATACATATATATCCCTTTCTTACTCTCCTTCGATCGTTATCTCTTTCTCTCTTTTTACGTTCCCTTTTGTCTCTCATCTCTCCCTTCTCTCTCTCTCTCTCTCTCTCTCTCTCTCTCTCTCTCTCTCTCTGATCTCTCTATCTCTGCCCAACGCGCCAAACTTTCAGCTTTAAAGTCGGAACTTTCTCGCGGGGAATTCAGTAAAAGCTGCTTTACCACCTCTCGCGCGTGTTTTACACTTTCAGGATTACTTCCCTTTCCTCCTCTTCCAGAAAGTACTTCCGCTTGGACGGAAGACTTTGAGAAAATACAAACGCGATGTCACCTCGCGAAAGAACGATCGAACGAACGAACGAATGAACGAACGAACGAACGAATGAACGAACGAACGAACGAACGAACGAACGAAAGAAATAATGAACGAATCGAACACCGATATCCATTATGTAAGTAAGAAAAAGCTCTCTCTCTCTCTCTCTCTCTCTCTCTTTTTATTCTATTTTCTCTTGATCTGTTTTTTCTCTTCCCTTTTCTCCCCCCTCTTTCGTCTTTTCCCCATCGACCTTCTCCTTCCCTTGTTTTTATTTCATTCAATAATAACATTCGAATTTTATCAAGGAGAAAGAAAAGAAGTAACGCAATTTTATCGACAATTTTGATAATTTTATTTGTCCGTCCAAAAAATTTAGGTATAAAAATGGAGACAGAAGTTTGACGTCAGTATAAAAATGTCCGTAGTGGTTATGGACTCTTTTCTTTTCTGTTGTTTGTTTCTTTCTTTCTTTCTTTCTTTCTTTTCCCTTTAATCGTCGACACTAATACTTTTGAAACATGTTTATACTATTTTTCACCGAGCGATAACCACGCCTTATATTTGCTTGTTCAAATTTTTATTATGGTAAGGTGATCGTAAAAATGTAGGAAAACGACGCTTGGATATGCGTTGAAGTAGTCGTATAAGAACGAGTGACAAATTCAAGGCACTTTACTGGCACGATATTCGCCAAGTTCAGCTTTGTCAACGCAACCGTAAAACCACCCAACGTCTATCCACAAAACGTTTCTATCTTTTATCTTGGGAGAGAGAGAGAGTGAGTGAGAAAGAGGGAGATAGAGAGAGAGAGAGGGGGGGAGGGGGAAAGAGAAGGAGAAAAAGAAAGAAAGAGAAGGAAAGAAAGAAAGAGAGAGAGAGAGAGAGAGAGAAAGAGCATGAGTCACGAGAACGAAAAAGAATCATAAAAAGGAAGCCACGGGAATATGGTGGAGGGAACGCAGGTTACTTACTTACTATTCTATCATATTGTGGACATATATATATATATATATATATATATACATACATATTTCGTTTCTTCTAAGTTCATCATCGCAATTTCTAATTTTATGCATTCACATATTTTTCTTTCTTCCGTTTAGACCTCCATAGCCACGTGGTGTCCCATATGCGATAAACGTGTGAGCGATAAAGGAAAAGACACCGATCGACTTTTAGGGCACGTTCGAAGGAATCATCGAAAAATCTCTGCTCAGGAATTGGATAATCACGTAAATATCGATGATCTCTCTCTCTCTCTCTCTCTCTCTCTCTTTCTCTGTCTCTCTCTCTTTATATATTATATATATATATATATATATATATATATATATATATATATATATGTTTCATCGATTAAGAATAATTGTATATAATTCTTTTTCCTTTTTATCTCCTTCTTATTTTATTTTTTTCTTGTTTTTCTTTTTTCTTTTTTCGACGAACGAATAGCACTCGCAAAGAAACGTTTTGTATAATAGTAGTATGCGATCACCCTTACGCTTGTTTCTTTATCTCTATGTGTTCCACCTACAACCCCTTTGCTCTTATCACCCGTGCTACATTCTTGAACCGTGACTCGTCTCTTTTACCTCGTGAAACGTATAAAGTCTTGAAATGGACGCAAAAGGAGAACCCTCCCAGTTTCTTCCCTCTCATAAAACGTCGAACGAATGCCAAGCGTGAAAAGAATTCCAAGGCGCATCGTCGCGGGAAATCGATCTTTATGATGCATTCACGTGAAAGGCTCGTTTCGAATAGGAATATATTCGTTTACTCGTTCGATAGATACAAGACGTTTTATAATGCGTTTCAACCTCAAACGATCATATCTATATCTATATATATATATATATATGTGTGTGTGTGTGTGTATCATTTACATATATATATATATATATATATATATATATATATATATATATATATATATATATATATATATATATATATAATTTTTTGTCGATTTTATTAGATATGACATTTTCTTGTTGATCCAATTTCTTTTTCTTTTATTACTATTATTACTGTTATTTTCATTACTATTATTATTATCATTATTTTTTCTTCTTTGTAGGAAAACGGTGAAGAAATTTTGAAAAGACGACAATCAAAAGGCACGGGAGGACAAGGGAAGCTTTCTAATACGAAGGAAAAAATCGGAAAGAGAATCTACACGACCCGTGGTATATCTAAACGATTTCGAAACATTTAAGAAGATTCTTTGGTCATCGTAATTTGTTTTCTTCCCCTTCTTTTCTCGTTTCGTTATGTTTTCCAGTGGACACGTGGAAGTCGCACGACGAGAAAAGGATCTGTCCTCAATGCAGAAGGGAACTTGTACCGGCGTTGCACACTCGCAGACACAATTTGACGACATCTCATATGGCAGCGACATGCCTTCTGGGGTAATTAGTATAACAATTGATGATAATAGTTTGCCGGCTATTTTCTTTTTTTCTTCTTTTTCTTTCCTTTTTTTTTTTTTTTCGTTCCCATCTCCGAAAGATACCATTCCCATACAAATTTCATTTCCTTTCTTTCTTTTCTTTCGAAATTTTTTCTTCCTTTCTATTTTTCTTTTTTTCTTTGTTTTTTTTTTTTTTTTTCCCCACTCTTAACTAACGATTGTGAAAAGAAGCAGAGGTAGGAAGCGTTTAAGCATTTAAAAGCAGAGCACGATAAAACGAAAGAGGGACACGCCTCTCCGAGTTTTTGGTCAGTGCACGGAACCGACGATTAATTTTCCGCGCACTCCGCGAGCGCGTCCCCGGCGGGAGAGATTAATGACAAGCCCGGGTTCACGAACTTAAGCTCCAACTTGTCAGTTTTAGTCCTGACAATCGTCCGACCCTTTTAGGGAAAAGCTTTGGAAAAGCGCCATTGATTCTCTCGTAATTAATGATTTTTCCAAAATCGTAATGTATACCATAGTATCTAGAGTCACGAGCAAGTTATTTATTGAGATCAAAGAACGTGCAAATTAGAAAGCTAAATCTTATCGTATCAATTCCTCGATACGTTTTTTTTTTTTCTTCCCATTGCGAGTCGTGATGATTAAAAAAATTTTTATGTTAAAAAAAAAAAAATTAAGAGAAAAGAGAGAGAGAGAGAGAGAGAGAGAGAAGAAGAAAAGAAAAAAAAGAAAAATACTGTCCTTTGCGACAGATGTTGGCCATTTTGTTTTATACCGTTAATGAAACGCACGAGGAAGATTCGCATGATCTGTCCGGCCTGTGGATACGTTTACGGGACTTACGAGTATAAAAATAACGGCCTGGCTCCCTGTCAACCGGATTCCGAGAACTCGCAAGTTCGACTTCCATCTTCGTCCACGAGCTTTCGCGAGAAGTCTAAGAGAGAAGAGTCCTTCTTTCGAGATTAAATCAACGTCGTTTTATATATACACACACACACATATATATATACATATATATATATATATATATATATATATATAAAAGAACGATTAAAAACCTTCTACTATACATACATACATACATACATACATACATACATACATATATATATACATATATATATACATATATATATATATATATATATATATATATATATATATATATATATATATCAATATAAATATTGACTTTTTCTAATAAAATATTTATAACGATTGCAGACCTTCTAGAAATGAATTTAAAACGTATGAACGTATACTTTAATTAATTATTTTAATAATACTAAAAAATCGAAAAAAAAGAAAAAAGATCATACCGAGGATAAAGATACACGAAACGGTTCGGTAAGAATTTATAGAAAAGTCTTGTTACGCTTTCAACGTGGATAAATAAATTCTTAAAAATGAAATCCTACGTAATCCAAGCGAGCACACGAGAAGCCACGTTAATAATTATCAACGGAGACGCTCTCGAGATATAATAATTGCGGCTAATCTCGTCGTCCTGGGAAGTGAACGGCGCTTTAATGACGCCAAGGATAAATTTATGATTTTAGAAAGCGCACTTTTATATACCTCAGAAAGTAGAACGCGATCGGTCTGAAAACGAAGCCAGGCAGCGCTCGTGGATCTCCGGGACGAAGTTATCCAGAAAGATTTGGCCTTTTGGAAATGGTAAACGAAAAAGAAGCGTTTTCTCGACCAGAGGTTAGTAGTATCCGAGTAGAACTTTCATTTACTATTCTCTTTTTCTTCTTCTTTTATATTCTTACTTATTTATTTATTTATTTATTTGTCGATAGTCACCGATTGAATAATTCAAAGAAACGTGGTGAGAAAGTCCATTCGTAAAGATTTTATAAATCAATTTTGTCGTCGCGATCCCGTCCTTTGATCCTATCAACAAATTATACAATCAATTATCCTACGATATTATATACGTTGAAATTTTCAAATGATATTTGTTTTATTGAACAGTGGAAACTTGGAAGTATCATGACAAGAGTTTATTATGTCCGGTGTGTAACGAGGATGCTCTACCTATAGTTTTCACAAAGAGACACATGTTTTCGAGCTCGAGACTTGGTGCTACTTGCTTGTTAGGGTTAGTTATCTCTCTCTCTCTCTCTCTCTATCTATCTATCTATCTATCTATCTATCTATCTATCTATCTATCTATCTATCTATCTCCCTTCTTTATCTCTCTTATTTGTTCCATTAAATTATCAATGAAACTCTGGTCAGATAAAGCATCTAATTGAACATCTAGTCATAATCATAAATAGCGGAGGTAACAGGTAACGGGCAAATATGTCGAACATTTATCTCCGATAAACTCGAAATCGGTCGGAAGATATAAGTCGATTAACGGTATAATGGATTTTATACCGCATCATCATTTCTATCGTACACAATTTCGAACAGAACGAATTTCATAGCGGAAAATTATTAACGAAAATAGGCTGGCACTCGTGTATCCTTCAATGAAACAATGCCGCACCGTTATAACCATTCGCTTTTCAGATGTTGGCCATTGTGTTTCGTACCTCTGATGTTGAGTCGAGAGAGACAAGTGAGGCTGGTATGTCCGTTCTGCGGGCATAATTACGGAAATTACGCACAGGCGGAAAATAAAAGCGATGACCCGTGGCATCCTCCTCGTCGTCGACAGCGACGATTAGTCGAAATTACGAGCTCGAAGTTGGATCATCCGAATGAACAGGAGGTACATGGACTTAATCCAAACTCGGAATTGGCCGTACTAGCTTATCAAGGATTATGGGAGGTGAGAAACTATTTTTTTTTTCTTTTTTCTTTTTTCTTTTTCTTTTTCTTTTTTATACGTGTACTTCGAAGAACGTGTCAGTTTTTTTCTTTGTTTTCTCTCTCTCTCTCTCTCTCTCTCTTTTTGTTGTTGTTGTTTCCTTTTTCTTATACATATTTTACTTTTCTCTCTTTTCTTCTTTAACTTTCAACCATTAAGAATTTATTCCTCGTGTTAGTAACAAAAGCCAAACCTACAGTTCCTTTCGACAAACTCGAAACAAAATTTCTGTTACCCGTTAAAGGAAATGGGGATTAACTTTATCGTCGTCTCGTACTTCTATCGAGAACGTTTAACGATTCGAAACAGGTGCGGGATGCTTCTGGACAAACAGAGAACGTCAAAAAGAGGGGAGATAAAGAGAAAGAGAGAGAGGAAGAGGACGAAGAACAAGAAGAAGAAGAAGAGGAAGGAGGAGGAGGAGGAGGAGGAGTCGAAAGAGGAGGTGCAAGTGTTTCGAAAGTTTTACGGTATCCTAACGGAGAGACAATCTACGAACCTTCGGAAGGTTGCACCCTTTGT
>OU426860.1:4862429-4872429 GCA_911387685.1 Dolichovespula media
AGAGTCCTTTTTTTTTCCTCATTTCATTCTTTATATTTTTGTCTTATTTTTTTTTTTTTCTTTTTAAGCTATCATGAAAGCGGTACGAGAGGTTCGTAAGAAAGCCTTTACAATTAGCATTGCTAACTCACCCCACTGCTGCTACTATATCCTCACTCTATTTCCTCCTCCTCCTCCTCCTACTCCTCCTCCTTCTCTTCCATCTTCTCTTCCATCTTCTCTTCCTTCTCTTTCTCTTTAGACACATTTCTCTATGAACGATTCCTTCCTCTCTCTCTCTCTCTCTGTCTTTGTCTCTCTCTCTCTCTCTCTCTCTCTGACTCTTTCAAAGAGTTTCTTCCTCGTTTTCCCTCGTCGATGTTATCCTTCGGTAACAGTGTCTCCCTTTTTCTACCTTACCTTGCCAGTTGTTCTCGCACGCTTCGCTGCCCACGGAACAAGAGTCCGCGGCTTCATCGAGTCTTCTCTACCGGCTTGTACTGTTAACCACATAGGGTCAACCTTCGACGTTCCGTAATCGATGCTCTTGTTAGTCGTGTTATGCGGACACCTACGATACGCTAATCCCTAAAGGTGCTATACGCTTGCGTACCTACAAAGATATTGGATCGTATGTCCCAATCGAATCGAGATAATCCATTGATTTATATTGAAGTAACCTCGTTTATATTTTTCATATTATATCGCGCGAGGTTATGGTGTTCTCGTCAAAAGGATAAAAAATAAAAAAAAAAAAAATGAAAGAAGGAATAGAAGAGAAAGAGAGAGAGAGAGAGAGAGAGAGAGAGAGAGAGAACAAAAGAGAGAGAGAAATACAACAACGGGGTATGTCATAAACGAGGGACGAAATCTCGTTTAGGCGGACGAAGGAAAATGGTTGTCTTGATATTATCATACGAATTCGAATGAAAAGAGATTTCTTTAGATTATTATAGATCACGATTTTATATATATATATATATATATATATATATATATATATATATATATATATATATGTCTCTCTACTTTTTTCTTTCCTTTTTTTTTTCCTTTTCTTTTCTTTCCCTATTGTATTAACTTTCGTTCTCTCTATCTCTCTCGCAAAATTTGTATATCGAAGCCAGCCAAAGTTCTCAGGGAAAGATTTAACTGGCGGACTTTAAACTGTGTCTAACGCGTAATCCGTCTGAAACACATAACAGAGGTGGTCGGAGGGCGATTTAAGGTGTCGGTAAAGTTATGAATAAGCTGCCATCTAGTATAGCTCTACTATGTGTGTGTGTGTGTATGTGTGTGTGTATGTGGATATATTGTACGGTCCGGAAGGAATTAGCCAAGAGTAATTCTCGGTTGAGTCGCGAAAACGTAGTCATGACATATACATTGGCTATGCTTGTACCTGTTTATCCGCGCGTGTGTGTGTGTGTGTGTGTGTGTGTGTATTTGCGTGCGTGTAAAGGTCGTAGACATTCCGTGAACGTGTAAAACGTTTAAGATATATCGCTTTATGAATGAGCCGAACAAATTTTACGATTAATTTCGAATTTTCGCTTTCGATTTCAGTCGAGGATGAAAACAAAAATAAGTAAATAAGTAAATTAGATTATTATGAGTAAATTATCATATCCCAATATGAGATAAATTTGACTAAGTAAGTTTTTATTCCGAAATTTCGAAGACTACTAGATAAGGCAAGATCATTCCATTTAACGCTATATTCCAAAGTGCAAACGGTGGTTCGCGATAACGCTATTAACGAGGCTCGTCGAAAGGGAGAGAATTCTCTTCTTCCTTCTCTCTCTCTCTCTCTCTCTCTCTCTCTCTCTCTCTCTCTCTCCGGCTGAGTCTAATCTTAACGACGATAATGAGTCAACTCCGGTTTAATTAGGACCAGAACAGACACCTAGGTATACAGTCTTTCTCTTCGTCTCTGTCTGCATCGTCACTTAAACGTTCTTCTTGCATCTTACTCCCTCATACAATTACTACGCGGTACTTAGAATATTTGCAGAGTAAAGATTAATTAATCCTTCTTGAATATTCCTTGAATGCGAGTAAATATATGAACGTTTAACGTTAAGATCGTTGGATGGAAATATTTCGAAAAAAAAAAAAACAGGAAAAAAAGAGAGAAAAGAGAGAGAGAGAGAGAGAGAGAGAGAGAGAGAGAGAACATAATTACAAAAGTTCGTTAAACAATCTACTTTTTGATTCGGTGAGAGAAGATTTGTGATGTAGAAAATAATAGGGGAAGAAAAAGAGAGAGAAAGAAAGATAAATAGATAGATAGATAGATAGATAGATAGATAGATAAAGAGAAAGAGAGAGAGAGAGAGAGAGAGAGAGAGAGAAGAAATTGAAGCGTTTAGACTACTTAGAAATTTTCTTTCGGGTTTTATAATAGATCGCGTGCACGGTATTCATTTAATTAATAAATAATACCTTTAGCGCGATAACTTGGAAAAAGTTTGGGACGTCTAAGCGCTTATCGCGTACACGCGATATCAGCCTTCTTAATGTCCATGGTTAACCGTGGATAAACTTCCTCAACGGTAAACTTATATAATCAGTTTGCCGATAAACGTAGACGGGATGAAAACGTGGGAAGACGTGTAACTTAAAATCTTCCACGAATTTTCTACTTTCGCGGGGAGTAAAAGGAAGTAAAAGGAGAAATGGGAAGGAAGGCCGCGAGAAAAACAAAGGAGAAGAACAAAGAACAAGAAACAAAAAACAAAGAAAAAAGTAAAAAGAAAGAAAAATAAAGGAACGAAAAATAATGACAGACAGGATCGTTCATAATCCGTCTCTCCCTTCATCTGTCGATAGTTTTGCCTTCCAACACAGCACCCCCTCCCTCCCCCAACACCTCCCCGACTTATTCCCTTTCAAAAGAGGGGAATAATAAATTCATTCGGTAGGAATAAGAACGTTGGAGGGTTGCGTCTTATCGCATGACGCTTCTCTCTCTCTCTCTCTCTCTCTCTCTCTCTCTCTCTCTCACTCTATCCTCTCGTTCTTCCTTTCCGAAAAGGGCGCGAGAAGACTTCGATTTTGATATCGTATGCCAGTTACGGAGGCCACGTCTAAGTTTATGGGGTATTGGGATTATATCATATTTTATTAGGAGCTGTTGCTCGCAGCTGATACCAGGGAACTCACCGCTTTCCAATATTGCTTCTCGACGGTGATTCGACTCTCTCCAAGCAATCCCTCCTCTTTCAAGGTATCCCTCTTTCGTTCTCTCTCTCTCTCTCTCTCTCTCCTCTATCTATCTATCTCTCCTTTTTTCTCTGATATCCTCTTTCGCTTCTGGTGCTATTGCCATCTCGAAACTCTTCTCCGAAGCTCATTTCGCGGCTCTGCTAGAATTCGCACGTCGATAGTGCTAGAAATCGATCGGATACTATACTATTTTTATTTCTTTAGTTTTATTTCTAACGCAAAAGGGAAAGCTCGTCGAGATAGGAAAGACAGATTAGATATTTCTCTCCTCTCTCTCTCTCTCTCTCTCTCTCTCTCTCTCTCTATCCATTTATCTCTCTATCTATCTATCTATCTCTTTTTTTCTTTCTCTCTCACTTTTGCGAGAAACAGAATGGTATTAGAGAAATCTCATTCCGCATCCTCCTATATGATTTCGCAGGACCCGTGCGAAACGAACAGTAATAAAGTCGAGATGTAGAAAATATCTTGTCCGCTCGCGCTCGTGCTCGCGCGCGCGCGAGCACGCGGTCGTTCCGTAACAGTTTCGTAGTTCGTGCTTAAACCCACAGGTTTTATACGCAGGGAGCGCATCGAAATGGTGGTTTCCTATCTGGAACGTAGTAAAGCTAGGATATCGAAAACGGTCAGGGACCAGGCTGAGATAAAAACGATTTAATTTCGTCGAATCCCTTTCCTCGTTCGTAGACACTCCTCTCCCCACCCCTCTCGCCGCAACGTCCGATCAACCTCCTCCCTATCTTCCAAACCACCACCCTTCTCTATTTTAAGATTTTATTACGGCTGAAACGTTCGAATTAATTTAATACCGATTTCTGTTCGTACTTTGTTTACTTCGAAATTTTCTTCTTCGAATATATATATATATATATATATATATATATATATATATATATATATATATATTTAGGGAGAAAAGAAGTGGGATAAAGAGGAAGAGGAAGTATAGCCAGTCCAGAATAAGAGGAGAAAGAGATTTGTGCGGAGACACGGAGAATCTACCGCTAGAAGTTAATTAGAAGAATATTCAGAAACACGCGACCGCTTAATCTCGACATTTTAATTAAACTCTGTCTTAAATTCTCGCACTGTTGAATCCTCGCGCGCGCATGCGCGCGAAAGAGAGAGAGAGAGAGAGAGAGAGAGAGAGAGAGAGAGAGAGAAATAGAGATAGAGAGAGAGAGAGGTAAAAAAGAAACGAAGTTTCTCTTTCTCGAAACGATTTTAAATATTTTCTTTCCTTTATCGCATACTAAGTACTATATATATATATATATATATATATATATATATATATATATATATATATTTGTGTGGTATATTATGTATATATATACACACATACGCGCGCGCGCACGCACGCACACACACACATTCGTACATATACAATCGTCGTTGAAAATTTCGTAAGTTATGACATTTGATATAAGAAGGATTTTCAAATGATTCCAAAATTGGAATAACGCGTACTATCGAAGGGACTTGCCTTCGAGTCTCGAGAAGAAGCCAATAGAAAGAAACACGTTCGCGGATCGAAGGGTCGAGTGTCTTGTAAGTTGACTCGCGAGTGAAAGCAATGTTGCTATCGATTCCCATCGGTGATTGTTCGTAGTCGCTTTCATGTTCGCAAAAATGTATACTCCTGTCTATTTTCTTTTCTTTTTCTTTTCGTTTTTTTTTTTTTTTTTTTGTTATAACACATCTCAACGGCAAGTACTCACTTATTTACTTATTTACTTGAACACAGAATAACGAGGATTGTTTCGTTTTATTTTTGTTTGTCAAAGGATTGGAAGAAACGAATGGCGTTGGATCGATCCTCTCGAACGTAAAGAGTACGTACAAAAGAACAAATACTTTGTCGAATTAACTTCAATTTTGTTCGTCGAAGCAAACTTTTAATTATATCCGATTATCCCACGCTCAAAAGCTCCGCTCCCCTTTGCCGTGTTGTCTAGGAAATGGAATCGTTTTCGATTTGATCTTCGATCTCACGACTTTCCTCTCTTCTATCACTCGTCTCTCTTTCTCTCTCTCTCTCTCTCTCTCTCTCCCTCTCTTTCATACCTTCTTACAAATAACGGCATTGTTGCGTCAATCTAAGCGTTATTAGACCCCTCAAAAATTCTTGCTACCGGCATTCCTGATGTTCGCTCTAGTGTAACGTTCATTCGAACTAGCTTCGCACATACCGGGTGTCTGGGATGTCAGGAAAGTTGCGTTGCGAGTTCTCCAACTTCCCCTTTCGGCCGTGTCCCGACGTTTCGTTACGGTTTGCTGATATATCACGGAAGCTTTAAATGAAATGTAAATGTAATTACTCGAGAGGCAGAGAACTCTCGGCCCTTTGAAATTCCACTTTCAAAAGTTTTCGCTGAACATTGCCAGTCGTCATAATTAGTAACAAATTCGTCTATAAACTCCTGTAAACTTCGACTCTCTCTCTCTCTCTCTCTCTCTCTCTCTCTTTCTCTCCTCTCTCTCTCTCTCTCTCTCTATGTCTCTTCATGCGCCTGCATCTATCGCGCGTAAAAGCACTAACGAGTGAACGTTTACGAAATCGCATTATCCGTATTGGCTGGACATTTATTTTCTAAATACATCATCCTTTTCCGTTCGGTGACGCAAAAAATACACTTTAAGTGAGCGCAAAAATAAAAATTTCAAAATCCGTTTTATTCGTATAATAGATACTCTTCCATAAATAAAATTAAAAACAAAAATGAATAAATAAATAAAAAGAAAATATGATAAAAAAAATGTTAAAATTGAAAGTAAAAAATAACTAAAGAAGAGAAGGGAGTAGAAGAGAAAGAAGAGGAGGAGGAGGAGGAGGAGGAGGAGGAGGAGGAGGAGGAGGAAAAAGAAGAAGAAGAAGAAGAAGAAGAAGAAGAGTCACGTCACCATGATCTAAGAAAACGCTTAAAAACGGTGGCTGTGGCTCTTTGTTAAACGGCAAGACGTTTCTTCTATCGTTTCGAACAATACGTTTCTTGTTCTCCGATGCTACGTAACCACGTCTTGCGAAGCTTTTTCGAGCGAGCTAAAATATCGTGACAGAGAGAGAGAGAGAGAGAGAGAGAGAGAGAGAAAAGATAGAGATAAAGGAGAGGAGAGAAGGGGAGAAGAAGAGGGTGAAAGAGGGTGGAGTTTCTGAATAACCTCTTCTTCTCTCTTTGGGTCGACATTGCGTTCTAACCAACACGATTTTGAACTTGCTCGCAAGAATTGGTAGAAAAGAAAAGATACAAAATTTACGTAACAATCGCAAATAGCTCGTGTTATCCTTTGAAAAGAGTAAAAGATATCTCTGTGTGTCTCTTTCCCTCTCACTCACTCTCACTCTCACTCTCTCTCTCTCTCTCTCCCTCCCCTCTCAGCTTCTGTCCCTCCCTTTCGGCAGAAACGCTTTCATTAAAACGGCCTGAAATTAATTAAACGCGAACGCAGATAGGATTTTACGTAACGAGTCGATGAATGCGACGGGCTTTCAAACGGCCCCAAGCGCTTTTCACGGATAAAAGGGCTACCAATAATTTATCAAACTTATTAACGTTCCTATGGTTCAAGCCCGAAAAAAAAAAAGTAAAAAAAAGGAAGAAAAAAAAAGGAAAGAAAGAAAAAAGGAAAAAAAAAAAAACATGCCGCGGCGGCAGCATTTCATTACCTTCGAATTTCCACGAATAATTTCGTTATTAATTAATAACTGAATCGTAATAGTAGACTCACGTTATTGTCCAAGTATTATTCCTTTAATTTGAAATAGATAACACGGTATAATGTTTTAGTCGTTTGTACGAATTAAATAACACTAGCAAAATTTGCAGTTTTAAAGCTAAATTTTATTGGTGCGTGCTGAGTAAATGTGTACAAAGAGAAAATAGAATGAAAATAATAATAATAATAATAATAATAATGATGATGATGATGATGATGATGATGATGATAATAATAATGAATAAAAAAAAAATAAAATAAAAAAGAGAGGAGAGAGACAGAAAAAAGATTTTTATTAGAATTTAACGAAATGATGGGATTGAAAATCAAGTAGCAAGAGTTTAATATAACTTTGATCGTTCTCTTTAAAACGACTGATTGCGAGTAAAATGGAAGATAAAGAAGCAGGCACATCGGAAAAACGATCGATAACAACTCGGGCAGCTTTGTTTCGAGATACACGATGTATCATCATCAAAAGATGAAAAATGTAAATTATTAAGAATTCGCGTTAACGAGTTTTCATCGATAGCCAAAGAGGATTTTTCAAATGGGGTCATTATAGCGATTGAACCTCTTAATGAGCGTTCCTTCTAAGGTATTTCAAAATGAATTTTTCCTTGATGCTTCATGAAATACGATCAATTTTCATTTATTTAGCCAAAGTAAAGTTTTTTATTCTGTAGATTTAAGTTTTGATAAACACACACACACACACACACACGCGCGCGCGCGCGCGCGCGCAATAAATATTTGATCACCTGAAATAACATACTTTCGGATGGTAAACGATTTTATAACTTTACAGTTATTACTTAGAATCTTACAAATATTTGTTTAAAAAAATTGAACGATGAAGGAAGTTTCTCGAAAATAAAGGAAGAAATGAAAGAAAAAAAGAGAAAGCAAAATAAGAGGAAAGAAAATAAGAAAAAAAAAAAAAGCTCGAAGAAATCTTACGCGGCTTGGACCTGCCGTTATAATACGCCGAGAATTTTATCTCCTCTTTTCGATTTTATGATCCGCCATTATCGTAAAGCGAAGTAATTCGAGAGTTCGTGAGAGTGGCAAAAGTGCTGATGAGTTTTCGGCGAACGAAATGGCGCGAAATGGTGCGAAAAGGTACGACGGGAAATCAAATTTGATTTTTATTACGCTACCTCCTTAGTAGCGAGATGTCTTCCTTATTTCGATCATATATTCTCCCGCCCATTGTTGTTTTTCCTCGAGAAAAATAACGTGCCTTTCCCGAAGGAAAAACAACATACAAATATGTCATTTATCCCGTACGAAATAAATTTAAATAATATCGAACCGTCCGTACCGTGCGTGTTCATGCGGCAAAAGTGATAGCAGAGATCGTTGAAAACGAAAAAAAAAAGAAAAAGAAAAGAAAAGAAAAAAAAAAAAAACAGAAAAAAAGGGAGAGGGGAGGGTGTTAAAGAAGAGCACGACAACAATATAAGAAAATTACCGCTTAATCCCGACTGTTAATTATCCGGCACCGACAACACGCTTCGATTCACGTACCTGAAAAAGAGACAAAGGGGATGAATAATCGTTATGGGATTCAAAGGAACGGTAAAATTTTCAACGGTAAAAGCCTAAGTTTTACAACTTTTCTTCTGCCGTTAAAACTTTTACCGGGGTAGATGGAAAATTAATCAATTTTGCAAGTCAATGTAATCTCATTTATTCAACTTGCATAACGAATAAACGTGAGCAGTATACTGTAATCAAGATAAAGTTTCCCATATAATTATATATATATATATATATATATATATATATATATATATATATATATATATATATATAATCTTTTTTCTTTCTACGTTTCATAGACATTTATTAAGAATCAGAACGAGAAGAGGAAGACGAAGAAGCAAAAGATGAAGAAAAATAAGAAGAAATAGAGGACGAAGGTCGAAAAAGATGAGAGAAACTTTCTTAGTTCGCTGACGCGACTTTTCTTAAATTAGCTTCGATATCATGTTACACTATTCTCGACAAAGGAGACGTAGAAAGCGTTTGGTCGAAGGGATTCCAAGATTTTCCAAGGCAAAAATATGTCGAAAGTAGCACTTAAAAGAAACTCCAACTCGGTCAAGCTTTACAATAGAGAGGGATCTCACCCCCTCCCCCCTCCCTCCCACCAGCCCCCTTTCCGACCCTTTTGGAAAGTATCCGAGAGAGCCAAGAAGTCTCCAGAAAATCCTCTTCGCTCCTTGACCGATGAATCTAACGTTTTATCGTGCCTTGACTCTCGTACAGTCCTGGGATAACATTGAACGATAGTAGACGTAAGTACTATATATATATATATATATATATATATATATATATGTATATGTGTATATGTGTATATATATATATATATATATGTATGTATGTACGTAGACATGTAAGTACGTAGAAAAGAATCTATGATTGAAAACTCGCTAACATCCACTTTGCCTTTCTAACATTTTCTACTTAAATTAGTTTGAACGTATTGTAAAATTATATTGCGCGAGGCCAGTATTTCTCAAACGAGTATCTTGGCTTGCTTTTAGCCTATTGTTCAGGGAGTACCTTTTGAGAAAGAGATAAAGAGAGTGTGAGAATGTAAAAGAGAGAGAGAGAGAGAGAGAGAGAGAGGGAGGGAGGGAGAGGAGAAGAGTCTTGAGAGAAATAGCAAAGGAGGATTCTAAGAGGAAGAGAAAAGATCTAGTAAACTCAAGAAAGACCGAGGTGAGAGAGACAGAGAGATAAAGAGAGAGAGAGAGAGAGAGAGAGAGAGAGAGATTCAGCGAGTTCTCGCGGCGAGAACTTTAATGGTAAAGTTGTCCGCGACTGTCTCCGTGATAAGTTCATAATACGGCAACCTCTCGACTTGCTATTGATAACCGGTGTGCTGTAAACTTTGAAACGACTGCGCATCCAAGCAGAGCGGAGTCACGCCATTTCGGTCTAATAGGTTTCGCAGTTGTGGACTATCGGAGTACGCTAGACTAAACTTTCGGAGTTTCGATTGTTTGGACTTCCTTCTCTCTTTTCTCTCTCTCTCTCTCTCTCACTTACCTCCTCTAACTTC
>OU426860.1:4877429-4929929 GCA_911387685.1 Dolichovespula media
TCCATTGGAACGTTCTGCCTCTTGTATATCGAGTTTTTAAGTCGCACCTGCGCCGTTTAACTTTGGCCGGTAACGCGAAGGAATTCAAACGAACGAAATAAAAAAAAAAAAAAAAAAAACAAAGCAAGAAAAAAAAATACAAAAAATGCTTTTAAAGGGCAGAAACATTGGACTCGTGTAAGCGTCCCTCTCTGTCCCTTTTATCCCTGTTTCTTATTCTTTCCTTCTTACGCGATATATCTTGAGAGCTGTAATGGCAAATGTTTTCTTTTATTTTTCTTTCTTTTTTTTTTTTTTATTGCGAACGCGAACCACCTTTCCCTCCCCCCCCCCTCCCACCCTCTCCCCGTCACGTTTGATAAACATACGGCATCCGTTTTCTTCAGGCGCGTTTCATGAAAAATATCCGATCATCACACATCGTGTCGTATTCGCGAATGAACCTTGAGAAACAATTTGCGTAGGATAGTAAAGAGGGTACCGGAGAATCGAAACACGAGTCGTCCATGGGTGTCGTGAATACCGAGGCCTTCAAGTTATTACCTGAACTCTCTGTTAGGGGTCGAGACACGATGTATACACACACACACATGTACAAGTTGCATCGATGCATGTATACATATACATACGTATGTATTGGTACTTGCTTGGAAACGAACAACCGTATCCAGTTAGCCGAGAGTTTCAATTTTCACACGAAAACGATCAAACTACTTTATCAGGTTCTCTGTATCCTAACGCGGCGTTACAAATTGGACAAACATTTATTTTTATCTTACGACGCTATAATATCATCGTACGTGTATATTGTGCTATCGATTAAATCGATTAAAATCATAAAATAACGCCGATACGATCGATCTGTTGATTTTTCTTACGATCGGAGTAAATGCATATAACTTCGTACCTCTTTTTTTATTTGTTTGTTTGTTTCTTCTTTCCTTTTAATCATTATCAACTCGATTAAATTTACTCAAACGAAGATGGTACGGATATATACATATATATATATATATATATATAATATTATAGGCTGAATTATGTTTACGAGTGAAAGCAGTGATTCGTGATCTCGGATTAAAACGCGTGAAATTATTTACGAGCACTCGAGCGAGTGAAATTGCACGATAAAATTGTTCGCTCGTACGGAGCCGTGATCCGATCGCCAAGCTTAATTGCCGCGGTTTTAACGGATCGATATTAACCCACTAACGACGAGAGTCGCGCGTTAACGCGCTTGGACGCGGGACTTTTTTCCTCTCTTTTCTCTTTTTTTTTCTACTCTTTTTTCTTTTTTTTTTTTTTTTTTTTTGTTGCCTTTTCCTCCCACCCCTCTCTCTTTTTCTATTGCACGAGCGATGATATTTAATTAAAGACCGATGGTACTTCGTTGGTAATCATAGCAAACGTTTTACGGGTATTTCGTAATATATTTTACTCTTTGGAGTTTTGTCAAAAAAAAAAAAAAAAAAGAAAAAAAAAATTAAATAAATAAATAACATAAATACACACGAAAAAATCACGACATAAAATGTAGCTCGAATAAACACGAAAGAGTAGAGTGCAAGCCACGCACAAATTTGTATCAATTTACAGACAGCTAGAAAGAGAGAGAGAGAGAGAGAGAGAGAATCACATTTTCTCAAATTATATTATAAATTTTATTTAAAAACATAATCGCGACCCTTTTTAAGGTTACCATTACGAAAATGTTCAATCGTAAATACGTAAACAGGTATGCGTTATTACTTACGTACGTATGCACGTATGCCTTGTATGTACGTATATGAAAGAATAATTAATCAACGTGTTATTAATTATTTTCGATCCTTGGATATTAAGAACGATCGATTGAAACAGGATGAGAATCCTTATCAAAGGTCAGCATTTTATAGGGCAACGAGCGTGACGTTGCTTAAATGAATAAAAGATCGACGATGAATACGAGAGATCGCATTAGTAAGCGGATGAAATTCAAGCACGTATAACTTATTTATATTCGTACAACGGCCGATGTTTCCCTTTTTTTTTCTTTTTACCTGTCCCGCCCCCCCCCTTCCCTCCCACCCTCCCAATCCTCCCACCCTTCCCACCTCCACCTTCCTAACCAATTTCTTCTTCGATATATTTTTATTTCGTTTTTCTCCTTCTATTCTTGTCCGACCGTTGTTGTTCCTTTTGTAGTCGCGATATAATCGCGTGTAAAAAGGGATAAAGTGAAAGATATCCCTCTCCCCTCCTACCCCTCCCAACCCCCTCTCCGACACGTTACGTGATGCACGAGAATCGTTTCGATCGATCTTACGGGCAAGACTTCAAGAAGGATTCTAACACGCAAGTAAAATACCTTTAATGTTTTAAAAGAAGAAAAGTATCGTATGTCCAATTGTAAAAAGGGATCGTGAAACGGAGTAGCAATAAGAGAAACACATGCGTGTTATAAGAGCGATCGAGGAATGTGTGTGTTTCTCTCTCTCTCTCTCTCTCTCTCTCTCTATCTATCTATCTATCTATCTATCCATCTCTCTCTTTCTCTCTGTGCTTGAAAATTACAAAGAGCTCATCCAAAAGATGAGAAATTCGCTGAAAAAGGAAAAAGAAAAGAAAAGAAAAAAAAGGGAGAGATGGTTAAGTGAAGGAAAACGTGATAAGCCAGGGCTAAAAGCTTTCTCTCTCTCTCTCTCTCTCTCTCTCTCTCTCTCTCTCTCTCTCTCTCTCTTTCTCCCTCTCTCTTTCTCTCTATCCATCTCTCTCTATCTATCTCTGTTCGTGTGTGTGTGGGCATGTGTATTCCAAACGTTGTATTCTCTTTGTATCATCGTCAGCGATTCTCTAACGAAGCAATTGGAGAACAGAAAAAAAATCAAATAAATAAATAAATAAATAAATAGAAAAGAGAGAGAGAATTGTGTTCATACTAATGTCTAGATGATACGCGAGACATTATTTAAAGAGTCGAATTTTCCAATGGAATTTCACTCTATTCCCTCTTTTCCGTTCTTCTTTTTCTCTTTTGAATGTTTTATCTTATTTTTCATACAAATTTCTAGCAATGAGGGATTATCTTCGTTAGGTATAACGCAAAAAGAAAAGAAAAGAAAAAAACAAAAAAAACAAAATTAAGACAAAGAACGAAAAGAACAAGTTAAGCGGATTTCGAGTTCGCGCTTATACACGTAAGTACACTTAGTAAGAAAGTACCTACATCGCTGTTTCCTTTCTGATACCGCGACCATAGTAATCCGTAGGAGATTACTTTTAACATTTCTACTTTTTCTCTTCTTTCTTTCTTTTCATTACATCATTTTTCCCTTTCCCATTTGAATTTTCTTCGTTTTCTTCTTCTTCTTCTTCTTCTTCATCTTCCTCCTCCTTTTCTTCTTCTTTTTCCTTACTTTTGTTTTCTATTTTTTCTTTTCTTTTATTTTATTTTTTTTACGTAATTAATCATGAAACGACGAGCGACGAGTTCGAAGGAGTTAATGGTTGCCCATTAATTTCCCCATTATATATCTATTAATCTCCCCATCCTTTCGTTTTGTTTTCCCTCTGTCCCTTTCGTTTTCTGTGCGTGTGCGTGTGCGTGTGCGTGTGCGTGTGCGTGTGTGCGCGTGCGTATGTTTTCTTTTCCCCCTTATCACGAAATAAAGTCAATTTTACGAACGGATCGAACCGACGTAGTCGTTTCTATTCGACGAAGAGGAGAGATCGTATATTCTCGGAAAAATATCCTTCGTATTCTTTTCACTTTTCCGTACGAGTCATCATAAAACATCACGAGGAAAGAATGAGAACAAAATCTCAATCTTCGTACGTATAAACGTAATACACATGCACGTGCGCGCACGCGCGCGCACAAATAATGTTCACAGATGTAAAAATTTCACAGCTCACGCAATCAGTCCAAGAACGGATTCATCGAAAGACTAAAAACGTTCTTTCCTCTTCGTCTCTCGCGCTCGATCCTTTCGTTCGTCGATTCAATTTGCATTTATATTGTATTAATTTAAAGAACCGTGGTCTGTGGAAAAGAGAAAGAAAATAGGAGATGGTAGGGAAGGATAGAAGTAAAGGAGAGGGGGGAAAAAGACGGACGGACGGAAGGGAGGAAAGAGAGGGAAGGGAAAAAAAAAAAGTAGGTTGCTGGCGACGGTAGAGAAGAAGAACGAGACCGTGTCCAATAAGAAGAGAAAGGGAGAAGTAATAGACGCAGTAACAAGGGACCAGTTTACTCGCCTTGCTGTCTTCAATTTTCCGAATTACGCGCGCCATGAAAGTCCGCGGAAAGAAAACGGTAAGCCGAGCAAAAGGAGTAAAACGATTGGAACAAAACCGCGGGGTTCTTCTTCCGTTCGCATAAACATATTGTTATTACTTCGTTGCATCATTTCTTCGTCAAGTTCGCGAAAAAAAGAAAGAAAGAAAGATTTTCTTTTCCAATTGAAAAAACTCTACGATTCGATGTTTTCTTTCTTTCTTTTTCTTTTTTAAAGTTACACCATTACTCGTACTATGTCAAGCATAAGTTTGTCCGATAGAAGGAAAGAGAAGAAAAACAAAAAGAAGGAAAGGAAAAATTAGAAAATTCTTGAAAAACGAAGTAACAATGATTTGTTTTCGACGATTTAATCTAATGAATGGGGGAAAAGATTACAAATATAGATAAACGCACGTGTGGTCTGTTATCGGTGACCTTTAATTTTGCGTCAAGATGGAGAAGGTTAAAACGTTAATGCATTATTATTTCCTTTGAGATTCGCCCGATAAGAAAATTCTCATATCAATTTCAATGTAAAATACGATATAAGTCATGTAATAACCTGATACCATTGGGATAAACCCAAGCCTAATCTACTTCGTCGTGCTTTGAAATTTGCTCTGCTACATTTTACTTGGCAATAAGTCTTTCCGTATTCCGCGTGATTACCGTGCAGTATAACGTTAGAAGAAACGAGGGCTCGTTGCATTTGGGCCAGGCATCGTAAAGCACACACCGCGGAATCGCAATCAAATTGAAAATGACCACCCTTTCTAGTTTTCTCTTCTATCTTTCTTCTTTAACATTCTAAACTATGAAAAAGACGCAAGCATATACACGCAAACACACACGCGCGCGATTTCTCTCTCTCTCTCTCTCTCTCTCTCTCGCGTGTGTGCGTTTTTATCTTCCCTTTTTTATTTCTTTTTATCTTCCTTCGCACGCCTTCATTTCTGTCCGGTTGTTCACGTTGCAAAAAGGAAAGAGAAGCAAAAGATAGATAGATAGAGAGAGAGAGAGAGAGAGAGAGAGAGAGAGAGAGAGAGAGAAATATTTCTCGACGTCGCTTGTGAATTACGACGGACATGGACGATTCCATTAGTTTCTTTATTTTTTATCTCCTTTATATTTATTTTATTCGTATTTTTATTCTTTTATTTTAAACGTTAGAGTCGATTGGACGAGCTTAAAAAGCGACAACTCGACGATAGACCTTTTATCTTTCCATTGAAAGTTCAAAAGGAAAGTGAAAAAGAGAAAAAGAGAGATAGAGAGAGGGGGGGATGGGGAAGAGAGAAAGAAGAGATTAAAGAACAAACGACTAATTAAATCCATTGCAATTAAAACGAGCTTCGTTATATAAATACAACTCGTATAGTGTTTGTACTTCGTATTACTTCATGAGAACCATTGGTACATGTATGAAAATATTTGTATAAGTTAATTATAATATAAATTTGTGAAATATGATTTATCTCTCTCTCTCTCTCTCTCTCTCTCTCTCTCTCTCTCTCTCTCTCTCTATTTCTCCCCATCCCTCTGTCTTTTTAATCCAATCGAAATAATTATTGTCATCAATCAACGTTAGTTACCATATTAATTAATTAATTAATCCTATCACGAAATAACCGACGAGAATGATGATGTTGTAATTTATGTTTTATTGTGTGTTGCAACGTTACGATACTTTTCTGTTTTTTTTTTTTTTTTCTTTTTTTTTTTTATAATGTCACATATACAATTCGAAATCCCATGAGACCAAGGCAATGTAACAACACGATGACATAATGTTTGATTTCGATGATCTCTAATATGAATAATATCAAGGCGAAAGGATTATTATTGTTGTGTGTGAATTATAATCATTATTAGTTACTTAGCGATGAGAGTTCTGCTCAGTCACGTTGTAAAGAAGCCCAGATATATAAGAGAAAGAGAAAGAGAGAGAGAGAGAGAGAGAGAGACAATAATTTTTATTAAATCGCAGATAATTTAGTTCATTCGTATGGACGCATAAAAACAACTTATCCGTTCGTAGAAAGTAACTAGAAGAGATTAAAAGGTGAAAAAGGAAAAATGGAATTCGTAATGCACGGTTGCATTTATTATTATTATTATTATTATTATTATTATTATTATTATTATTATTATTATTATTATTATTATTATTATTATATCTTTTGTATTTTTTTTTTCGTTTTCTTTTTTTGCTTCTCCTTACTCATTTTCTTCACCCTTCTCCGTTACATTATTCTTTTCTTTCTTCTTTTTTTTTTTTTTTTTTTTTCTTCAAGGGCGAGGCTTAATAAGCCAAGAATAGATGCACTTCCTCGGGCATGGTCAGAGTTAAACTCGTTAGTTAACGGTACTGCCGATCTAGACTCCGTACACGTGATACATAGAAGGTAGAGTCATTTTACATTTACGGAAGCATGGGGTTACGTGAGTGCCCGGTAGAAGAAGCCTCTCGGAGTTGAAACATGATCCAAAAAATGTGCTATCCACAAAGAGAGGATCGAGTTGTTGGTAGTTGTTGTTTCGAAAGGTATTTTAGTTTAAGCGACTACCGGTGATATTTGCGTGTGCGTGTGCGTGCGCGTGCATATATATATATATATATATATATATATATACGTATATGCATATACGTATGTGTATATGTATTATATGCAACTTTCTTGCTATATTAAATAATGACCGATTAGATTTTCTTTTTCCAACCTCTAACGGTATCCCAATTATAACTTGGATATATGTATTGACACAGTTCGTAAAGTAGCGTTGATAATAGCCGATCTATGATCAAAATTCATTTCTTAGGAAAGGGGCCAAGTTGAAGATCGTTAAACTTACTTTACGGGAATAAAGCATATAATAGGGAGATGAAGGAAGAAAGGTTACCCAATGAAATTCGCTCGCTCATTGAAACGTGAAAATTATTATTATTATTATTATTATTATTATATATGTATATACGTTCAAAAGTAATAGGATTCAATGGAGAAAGGAAAGTTTAAGATAATCTTCGAATCGTTGGATTTACTCAATACCATTAAATATACCGATAGTTGAAAACCAAACGAAAATCTAAATTATACGTAACTAATATTTCTCGGACGGTTCTTCTGTAAGATCGAACAGATTAAACGAAATGATAAAAAGTAAACGTTATCACGGGATATGAAAGATTCTCGTAAACGTGGCTGGACACAGCGTAGGAGGGAGATAATTACGCGGCGAGGGTACCGATATCTTCATCGTATCTAATATTATTATCCATCAAGAATCTAAAATCGTTATCTCGCGTTTTGTTCGTCGTCGAGAAGCGAAATCGTCCGCCCACGCTAAACCCATCAACGTTTTATTTTCATTCGTAAATACGCTTCGTACTAGACGTCGCCGAGTGTCGGAGAAGGGCTAGCCGAACGACGACGAGCAATTAGAGAAAACGTTTTAATCAATCGGATAACATCTGTCTAATTATATGCTACTCTTCGGTTCTCTTACAATCTTCAAATCGTAACCCGTAATCAAAACGTATCGCGTTTCGAGAAAAAAAAAAAAAAGAAGAAGAAAAAATAAAAAGAAAAGAATAAAAAGAAACGTAATACTTCCATATTTATTCTCCCCCCCCCCCTTCGCACACCTTATTAATTCAACATTTTGTTTCGCAAAACGATATAATTAACGACGCTCGAATTGTAAGGCCACGATCGATTTTTCCGATATGATAAAAGGATTCGTAACGTTCGTTAGATTCCATTATGGGGAAAAAGAATAAAAGATCAACCATCGGGAGCCACGGGAGATCGTGAAATAAAGCGATACATCGGGGATAACGAATGGAACGTTTGCTCGTTCATCGGTGCAAAGCGATTATCTTTACCAGACGCTTAGATCTCCCTAATAGATTAGAAAAGCTTTAAACTGCCGATAGATCGCATTAAACATCGAGTCGGGTCTATTTGGTTTAAGTCGATCTTGCAAGCTCGCACGACGGTGTAAAGCTCGGTTATATAAGTCGGTTTATATCTTGTAACGCCCGTACATTTATTCTACGAGATTATGCACTTTATTACTATCTTCTTAGCATACCGGTATAATCCGTATCTTTCTCTCTTTCTCTACAAAGTACCATCTGCTTTCCGGATTGTTGCTCGTGCCAACCGGTATGCCCTGCCTATTCCATGCTGGCGGTGAGCGCATAAACATGTTAGCTCAATGGTTTCATTCATTCGTCCCTTTATTTCTCTCTCTCTCTCTCTCTCTCTCTCTCTCGTTTACTGCTTCTATCTTCTAAATTCTTTCTCTCTCACTCCCACTCATTCAACGAGAATCTTCTTCCTTTCTCCTTGAAGATTCCTCTCATTAACCCACACCGGTATTCGTTTTATCGTTCATTCGTAATTCTAATCACGGTGTAAAACAACGTCGAGCGAACTACCGAAGGCATTCGCGATAAATTGTATAAGCGAATCGGTATCTATAAACCGATCCACGGATTGGCTCTCGTATTTATTGGCATTTATAAGGAATCTCCCCCTTCGTATAAATGACTAATCCGAGTTTATGCCGAGAAATAGGATTTTCTTTTCGTCGTTGTCGTAATCGTCGTATTCGTCGTCGTCATGGTCGTATAACCTACTGGTACCTAGTTAGACTATCGATAGTTGACGAACGTTTATTAGTTATCATAATATTCTCCCATTATTATGTAAATTTATGCTCGCGAGAGTTATGTAGTTAAATTTATTCGTTGAAAATAGAAGAGAGAAGAGAGTACTTTATTATAGAGAGGACGTTTGTATGAATTGTCTCTCCAATCATTTGTCTTTCTCTTTTCTTGTCTCTGAGAGAGACAGAGAGAGAGAGAGAGAGAGAGACAGAGAGAGAGAGAGAGAGAGAGAGAGAGAGAGAGAAATGCAAAAAAAAAAAAAATAGGAATATAAATGTAAAAGATGTACCTTTCGACTGAAAAATAAGACGATATTCGGTAGTAGGGATTACGTCGGGCTAAACATATTTCACGGAAAATTTTATGCCAGAGGCATATATTACGTCTCACGAGCGGATCTTAGAAGGCGATAAAAGAGTCAGAATCAGGATGCTTTTGTTCATTCGAACGTAATATATATATATATATATATATATATTACGTATATATATATATATATATACTTACATAACGGGATGGTAAAGGAGCGGGAGTAGAAATTTGTTGGGATAAACAAGAAATATATTTTACCGGTGTCCTGTGCCGTAGAAGCGAGAGTACGAAGAGGAAGGATCGATAAGGGGAGTAATATTCTTCGGATGGTTTTGAGCTACGACGACGTAACGAGCGTGTTTCCGAAAGGGAAAAAGAACGAGGGAGAAAGAAATAGAGAAAGAGAGAGAGAGAGAGAGAGAGAGAGATGTTAACATCGACAAAGTAGATTCGATGGGACATGCATGGTAAAGGATCAAAAGGTAAAATCGAAAGAAAACGTACGCGTCGGTACGATAAGAGAAGAAGGGGCGAAGATAAAAATAAAACAGACAAATAACTTTATAAAGTGCTACCCGTTCTCAAAGAAACGTAGGAGAAACTCGAGGAAACAAGATTCTCGTGGAAACACGCGAAAGAATCGAGAGAGAGAGAGAGAGAGAGAGAGAGAGAGAGAGGAGGGTAGAAGAGGAGAAGCACTTCCGCCGCTGTGATTCAATTGTTCGTCTTCGCGTTTTTCGAGAAAAGAAGGCGTAAGAAAAAAGGAGAGATGGAGGTAAAGAGAGACAGAGACAGAGACAGAGACAGAGAGAGAGAGAGAGAGAGAGAGAGAGAGAGAGAGAGACGAAAGAAGGGAAAATAGGCTGACGCGTGGAAAAAAAAAAAAAAAGTTGGAGATGCACCATTACGTCTCTTGTGTGCCAGAAGGCGATATCATCGCCATCATTTGTCTTCGAAGCGAGATTTCACTTCGAACTCGCTTTACTATTCCACCTGCGTCACGAAACTTTCATGTTTATGAAATGGCTCGGCATTTCTACCGAGAGCACCGAAATAACGTGGATGTCTTAGTGTGGGTAGAGCGAGCGAGCGAGTGAGTGAGTAAGTAAGTGAGAAAAAGAAAGAAAGAAAGAGAAAGAGAGAGAGAGAGAGAGAGAGAGAGAGAGAGAGAGAGAGAAGGGGATGAAGAGGGAGAAAGAAAACGAGAGAAAAGAAGAAGGCGGTGCATAGAGCGAGCGTGGAACAGAATGCAAATCTTTCGATATGGAAGACGGGAGAGTCCTCTCCTTTTCTAACCGAGGAGAATAACTTGTATGGGAATAAGATCCAAACGTCGGCCGAATCCTTCCCTATGCGATATTGAAATCAAAACAACCCTCTCAGGCCGACATCCTGCCTCTCTCTCTCTCTCTCTCTCTGTCTCTCTCTCTCTCTCTCTCTGTTCTACTCTGCTCTGCTTTGCTCTGCTCCGCTCCGCTCTTCGTTTATACTCGTTCAAGCATTTTTCCGGATAAGAAGTACCAGGAGTATCGTGCCAGGGGAAAAGGAATTTTCTTACGAGAGAGAGAGAGAGAGAGAGAGAGAGATCGCGATATTCTTTTTATACGCATAGATTGCAGAAAAATCCCCGATGGAATTGAACACGGTACCTTAAAGTGTATCTATAAGGAAATTGTATTAGCTCGTCGAAACGGCATTATTTTTGTTACATATTTTCCGGTCGACGTTGAACATACTCCTACTCTCGTCTCTCCCTGAAAACCCAAATTCATCGAAAAATTTATTTTCAACTTGAATCAGGAGAATACTTGAGAGAGAGAGAGAGAGAGAGAGAGAGAGAGAGAGAGAAAGAGAGAGATAGTAAGGGCAGTAGCGACGGAATTCAATGAGTCTAATTATTGCTCGTAAACTAATACCCTATAAAGCAATCTGTAGGAACATATCTAGAATCATAATTGTAACGCAATCTCGAGTTATATATATATATATATATATATATATATATATATATATATATATATTCGAGTGCGAGTTATAGGATTTTCAAGCACAATAGAAACCTCCTCATTTTCCGCGATAACTTTTCTCAATAAAATTACTACGGGATGTTCTGGTTGAAGGAGCAGCAACATCCCGCTGATCACAGCCATTGTTCGTAAATTCGTATCCGTTCCGTGGAAATAGGAGGCGTATCCATCTCCGTCCGTCCATCTCTCTCTCTCTCTCTCTCTCTCTCTATCTATCTATCTATCTATCTATCTATCCATCCATCCATCCATCTATCTATCTCTTTCTCTCTTATTCGTCTCCTCGTTTCTCGCTAAAGTATCGAGCGAGCAGAAATCCACGTTGCTGGACGTTCGCAATTCGAGCGTATTCGGCTGATTAGCGAGAAGCCGACGTTACCGCAGCTGCTATTAAAAGTACCCGATAATAGACCGCTTTGCGTGTAGCTTTTCAAATGCATTTCATTGTTGAATTTTCACGTGGTTTAACGAGCCGTACTTGTGACGTTTTATATGTTAATTAATATACTATAGTCATTAAATAACGTTATGAATATACGAAGGAATCGTAATAGGTAAGTTCATTAATATTATTATTATTATTATTATTATTTATTATCCTTGTCGTTATTATTGTTATTATCACTATTATTATTATTATTATTATTATTATTATTATTATTATTATTATTATTATTATTATTATTATTATTATTATTATTTTCTAACGTTTATCGTGTATAAAATTTCAATGATAATCTATCAATCGAGTTGATAAAAAAAAATGTTCCGATCGTTCCGCCCGACGATAAAAGGATAGATATTCCGTAGATTTATCGTATTATTAACGATAAATCTTTCATCGAATTGATAAATTATTTTCATAATTATAACGTGAATGATGGAAGTCTGTAAGATTTTATTATTATCCCGTTGAAAGTTCTCTCTCTCTCTCTCTCGCTCTCTCTTTCTCTTTCTCTATGACGTGTACAAGTGAAGGAGAGAGAGAGAGAGAGAGAGAGAGAGAGAGAGAGAGAAAGAGAGAAACGCCTCGATCACGTTGGATCGTAGAGGGATCGAGGCGCTCGATTGAGCGTGTAAAGCGTACGTAAATCCAGTCTTTACGTCAAACGGTGAGGACGAAAATTACGATGGAGCTAAATTTAAGTGTGACAAATGGGCATAACGGTGACCCCCGATGAAAGTTCGCCTAACTCGTTAGGAGTATACCTCTCGAGCGCAAATCATCGAGGAATTCTAAAGAATCGCCGACGGTGGATGAACGAACGCTAACGTCTTCCGGCCGCGTATACTTAATTCAAGAGAATATTTACTGCCGACCTTTATCATCGTTTAATAACGAAAAATTCATAACTTTTATATCGTGCGACCTTTAATGCTTCTTATTTCCTCGAAAAGTCGATATGTATACTATGTATATATTATGTATATTATATATATATATATATATATATATATATATATATATATATTTGTGCGTGTGTGTAAGTAGATATGTATAGGAAAATTCATAAATGGGAAGGAATACGTTCGAAGAAATATATCGTGGGTCTATATACGTACCTTCCAAAAAATTTACGATCTCAAGCTTCTAACAATTTACCAGTAGCGATATCCGTCTAACTTAACGTCGGGGAAAAAAAAAATAAAACAAGAATATTAAGATTTTGGTTAACGTGATTTATATGTTCATCGATACAATAAGATGATGAAACGTACGAAAGAAAAAAGGGAACGTAATCGAACGGGGTTAGGGAGGGTAGGGGGACGAGGGAAACTTTTAAGTCTAACCTTTAAATTGTATCGTCAAGCTAATAAGTAGATAAGATCTGGAGAATCGATTAGAAGAGGGAATAGAAGAAACGTAATGGGTAGAAGGAGATACAGGAAATGAATCTGTTGGTATTAACTCGATAACGTAATAGACCGACTGGTAAAGAGGAGAGTCGTCTCATCGACCGACCGACCGATCGATAGATCGATCGTTGAGTCTATCGATCGATCGATCGATCATCTAAGCCCTAAGTCCTTTCGGTCGCGCTTCTCGCACAGTGGTATTAGTCGATCGCAAGTCGTCCGTAAATCAATCTTCAAATCTGTCCTCTTTTTCTCACAGTGTTTTCTTATTGGAGTTGAGAAGAAGGGTGGGGGAGGGGCGCGGGGAAAGAGGAAGGAAAAGGAAAAAGAAGGGAAAAGAAGGAAAAAGGAAAAGAGAGAGAGAGAGAGATGGGGGAAAAAAAATGTACACGAGACAGGCATAGAGCGACTACTTGTAGATACATATTAGCTGAAGCGAGTAATGACGGATATAATATATTATATATAAAATTAATAAATAAATAATCAACGATGGCTTGAGATATCATTGTGAAATATAGAATATAAAAAATATATATATATATATATATATGTATATATATTTGATCTTGTAAAAATTCATCAGCCCGAAGAAACGTAGTAAAAGGTCTAAAGAAGGCGTTAATGAAGCGGATAGAACCGAGCTCGTTTCTCGGGGCACGAGAACTAAAGAAAAGAAAAAGAGGAAAGAAAAAAAAAGGAAGAAAAGAAAAATGTTGTAGAAGCTCTTTCTCGGACAGGAAAAGGAGAGGGAGGAAAGAGAGAAAGAGAGAGAGAGAGAGAGAGAGAGAGAGGGACAAAGAAGGCGCGTGCGAGAAAGCGATAAATCTCTGGGAGCGACTTCCGCTTCTGAATCGCGGATATTCGCATGATTTATCGCACTGAGATATCGGGACGGGATAAAGAGAGCTTTCTCGTCGAGACGCCGGGAGTTCGCTCTCGCGTTATTCGCCACGCCTTATTTCCCTTTTATAGCTTGTAATTCGTATATAGTCTTTTGATTGTATACAACATTCTCTTTGTACGTCCATAGAACGTGAAAATGGGAGCAAAAGTTTACTATTTTTCACGTTTATCTCTCTCATTTATACATTATGCTAATGAATAATATATATATATATATATATATATATATATATATATATATATATATATTTTATTCTTTACCCTCGAAATAATCCACAATCCAGTTAATTATAAATAAATAAATAAATAAATAAGAATGTTATTAAAATTGGACGGAGAGATCACGGCTGGAGGGTGAGAAGGCAGAGTGGTTAAAAAATTTTAACGATCGATTGAAAATGGGAAGGCGATGGGTCGGGAGTGGGTGGGGAAGGAAGATGAAACGTTTTCTCTCCCTCTCTCTCTTTTTTTCTCTCTCTTTCTCTCTCTTTAGTTTACGTATCCGCCCGTTATTCTCGCAAATTCGCGCTGTTCCAAATTTAATTAACCCATAAAACATTTCCGGCTTAATGAAACGCGTAAACACACGGCCCCTGTAAATTTTCTCCCGTTTCTTTCACCTTTTCTTTTTTCTTTTTTTTTTTTTTTTTTTTTGTTCCCCCTATTTTCGTACGAACTCGTTGCCGGGCATCAATGAAATTTTACGAATATTTTCTACGTTGGACGATTTCGACCGCATACATATCGTTTAAAAAAAAAAAAAAAAGCACACATAGACGCATTGATACACACACGCATGCAGGCATAAAAAAATTATATGTATATATGTATATATATATATATATATATATATATATTTTTTTTCTTTCGAATCGAAAATATAACCGCGATGGTGTTATTTTTTTCGGGAGAGAATTTCCGCGGTCAATTATTCGCGTTCGATACGAAAGAGTCGATTTCAACGACGTTACCGGAAAACTAGGACAAACATTGGGAATAATGCCAATTGCAGGCTATTCTCGAGTATCGAAATAACTTATAGTCGATGCGTATCGGTAGGGGAAAACTGGTTCTAAATATTTTTGCTTTCCTTTTTCTTTCCTTCCCTCAATCCCCCCGCCCAACCCCGCTCATCGCCACTCTACTAAATTTAACCAAACCAAAATTCGCATTTATGCAAGACTGTAACGACATTTTCAAGAAAGAGAAAGAGAAAGAGAGAGATAGACTGATTAGTTTCTACGTATAAATTCATTTTCACAAATATTTTCATGAAACTGTGTGTATATATATATATATATACACACACGCGCATACATACACATACACACACATACACACACACACACGGTTTTCCGACTATCAAATATTATATTACTATAAACCGGTTGGCGTAATAAAGGCGTGGAATCGTAGGCGAGAGTATACATAAATCAAGTCGTCCGCGTAAAAGATATTTAGCGAGTGATATCGTTGACGCGTTATCGTACGTAGCGTTTGGCTTCGACTCGCCCTCGCCCTCGCCCTCGCCCTCGCCGAGCCACTGGCCCTATCATTCGAGGATAAAAACTATAATTCTTTTCGTGAGATCTACGAGTATGAAAGGGGGAGATTAGCCATGTGGTATTTATAACCGACCAACCATTCTTGCTTCTGTTACCTATGCAAAAAGAACAAAAAAAAAAAAAAAAACAACAAGAAGCATATCTAATTTGTGAATAAAAGTTGACATATATATATATATATATATATATATATATATATATGATTTTTTATATATATATATATATGATTTGAGTATCGGACGACACTAAAAAATTAAAGTTTATTGGACATATATGGTAAAACGATTTCCTTTGATCTTTAAAATCCAGTTATAGGTAATTCCGTAGATCCTTTTATAAATGTTTTAATGTAAACGATCGACCTACCGTTTTTCACGGTCGACGAGGGGCCGATCGGCCTATACTCGATCGTATAGTTACATTTATATATCTATCTATCTATTTACATATATATATATATATATATATATATATATATATATATATATTTACACACACGTATAAGAGATATTCTAGCTCGGCAGCCGTGAATCCCAACGGTTGATCGCCACGGGCGTTTCACCGCGGACGAGAGCACGTTTGTTTGCTCGCCGCGTTCATGTAACCGTGCTTGTATTTAGCCGCTTGCCCCTACGATCAACCTATCACCCCGTCAAGATAACGAGAAAGAGAGGGAGAGATACGCAACCGTCGTAATTGATTGCACGGAAAATTCCCGCTGGTGTAAAGTCGATCGTACGAGAGAAAGGAAAAAAAAAAAAAAGAATCAACAACGAAAAAAGAAAGAAATGGTCGATGTGGACGGACGAAAGACTTATACAAGGCGAAACAAAACAAAACAAAACAAAAACAAAACAAAACAAAAAAAAAAGAAAAAGAAATAAAGAAAACCCAAACGGATAATAATGAAAATAAAAAATGGACACTTTGAATAATTTGCCGCGGGTACGTATGTATTTTACGAAATATATGGGTACGATGTATGATGTAGAAATATGTTTGTCTCGATTAACGAGATGAAATACGCGGTGAACAATTTGCTTTGGTAATTTTCTTCGGAATATAAAATTAATTCGATTTTGAAAATGAAGAGAAAACAAAATGAGCTAATGAACGTAACCGTTGCGGATAATTCAACTAACCGCAGGAGGTTGGCATTTCAGATTATTTGTCAGAGAGATTATCGGAAGCCGAAAGTCGTTGTTTCGTTTCGTTTCGTGTCGAATGAAATCCCACGATTTTCTCTCCTTCCTACCTACCTACCTTCCTTCCTTCCTTTCTATCTCTTTTCCTACCTCCCACCCACCCATTCTTCCATCGTTCCTTCCTTCCTTCCTCCCTCTCTGCTTGCCTCCTGTCTGGTTGCCGACGTGCCACGAACGGCAAATTAAAGCGAGCCGGGGAGAAACGGCACACCGTTTGGAGCCTCGTTTCTTTAATTGAATTTCACTTGAATTGCATTGACTACATTAACTGATATGCGAAAACGCTAGAATTTTCCGTTTCTACCTGGTATAACTTCGTGAAAGAGAATAGCCTCGTGCTCGTGCAATGCGAAGCTTGCTAAGCGAACTAGAAATTAAATGTTTTGAAGCAGTGACACGTAAATTAAAGAGGATTTTATTCAATCCCTTTTTTTTCCCCCTCATTCCAGATTTTCTTCTTTTTCCCCATTTCTTTCTCTGTCATTTCTCCTTTTTTTTTTTTTTTTTTTTTTTTGATTCCTTTTTCGTAACGTGATCACTGAAGAAAAAAATATATGAAAAAAAATAAAAGAAGAAAAAAAAAAAAAGAGAGAAGAAGAAAAATTACAAAAATAAGAAAGGAAGGTGGCACGAAGAAAAATGTGTTATTAAACCTATCAAAGACGAAAATGCGGTAAAATCAACTGTGGTTAATCGACTTATCGTTTTTTATCGACTACATTGTTAACCGATCTCGTCCTATCAAGGATCTACCGAGTTAAAGCAACAAAACCCATTTTCTACTTTCTCGTTAAGCTTACCCATTCGTAAAGAGAGAAAAAGAGAGAGAGAGAGAGAGAGAGAGAGAGAGAGAGAGAGGTAGAGTTTAATGGTAGCAAGGGCAGAGGTCATTCTTTAGTCCGATAGTACATAGGAACATAGCGCGTTCGAGCGGTAATAAACGATTGCACCGGTTAGAGAGCTTCGATAGCGCGAAGATTCGCGGTGTTCTACCTGCTTTATCATGAATTATGGTCGACCATGCGTAGACGATTCTCTATAGTTTATCGTATAGAAGAAGCGGATGCGACTTCTACGTGGTCTTGCTACGAGTATTACAATTAGTATAATATACCGATCGTCCGATAGACGTTGCCTACGAAATTTACAACCCATTTTCTAACCTGATATATTATCTTCCCGTCTTTTCTTTAAGTTTTCTTTAACTCTATTTCTACCACTTCCTCTTCTTCATCTTCTTCATTTTTTTTCTTTCTTTCTTTCTTCCTCTCTTTCCTTCTCTCCCCATCCCTCCACTCCACTCCACCCCACCCCACCCTCTCTATCTCCCTTTCTCTTTCTCTCTCTCTCTCTCTCTCTCTCTCTCTCTTTTTCTCTCTCCCTCCTTCTCTTTCTCTCGACGAAGGATAATTAGGCTGACCATCTGGTACGAATTATAAACGGCGATGCAAATTACCCGAGTAATTTCCCGTTAGTCTCCTAGCTTTCGGTAATAATGGCAATCAATCATTTGCTCCTCGGCTCTGGATGGAAAGCTCGTTCATTCAGCCGGGGACAGATACGTCGTTAAAAGAACTTAAACAACTTATGGTTAGAAGTATGCGTTAGGCTGGTACCTACGTGGCATGTTTAGAAACAGAATACTTACATATACATATACATATACATATACATATACATACATATATATATATATATATCTATATATATATTTTATACACACATACACAGAAACATATTACATATTTTCACATAGCGTGACTATTAAAGCATATATTTATTCCATAGAAAGGCAACCGGAAAGAATCGTGGGCCAACACGCGTGACTATAATCCCCACTGAACGTATATACTTTAAAGCGCAAGCGCGAGTGTAGCAGCGCGCGTACGGGCGCACGAACGCACGGATGCCCGTTTCGTTTTTTATACAGGAGCTTTAATATTACTACCGCAGGCATGGATTTTATACCAAGATGTATGATAAAATGTCCATCCAAAAAGTTAACGTATGTGTACTTGCTGGATTACGTAGTTTAATACCGGGTTCTTTTTCCCCCATTTATCTTTCTCTCCCTATTTCTATATATATAATACATACATACATACATACATACATACATACATATATATATATATATATATATATATATTTGTAGTTCCGATCTGGAATGTTTTTGTTCTATCCTTTGCAAAAAAAAAAAAGGAAGATAAAATAAAATAAAAGAAAATAAATAAATAAAATAAAAATAGAAATAAAACATGGTTCGAAGGTAGGTAATTTTCTTTCCCGAGTAATATTCCGCTTCGATGATAACACTCGTTGATTTCCAGAGGAAAGGAAAAGCGGAGAATTTATTATTGAAGATAAGCGATAAAGCGAGAAGTGGGCGTTAACGTGTAGCTCGAGGAAAGAAGACGAAGACGAAAACGAAAACGAAGATGAAGACGAAGACAAAGAAGACGTAGATGAGAAGAAAGAAGGAGAAAGAGAGAAAGAGAGAGAGAGAGAGAGAGAGAGAGAGAGAGAGGGAGAGACAGACAGATAGACAGAGAAGAACGTAAAAGAAACGTTGGAACGTTCAATGGACGTTCTCGGAACATTGGAACAGATCTGTGTGTTCGAGGTGTAATTATTATAAATATAAGAAGGCACAAGGTGTGAGTTATTGCATTCTGGCCGCCTTTGTCGTGACTAATAATGCCGCTGCATCGAGCTTGATCGGCGCCGAAGCGGGATAATTTATCGACTTTACGCCCACCACGAAGTGTACCAGAGGGAGAGTGTGTGTGTGTGTGTGAGAGAGAGAGAGAGAGAGAGAGAGTAAGAGAAAGAAGTAGATGTAATCGTGACCAAAGAAAAGGATGGAACGAAAGAGATAAACGGAAAGTTCTCTCTCTCTCTCTCTCTCTCTCTCTCTCTCACTCTCTCTCGTGCGTGTGTGTGTGTGTGTGTGGCTAAGAAGAAGAAGCCACGATCCTTCGCAACCTATAAGAAAAAGCATCACGTTTCTGTTACGTCCCACTCGATCGTTCGATCTATCGATCTTGTACATACACATACGTATATACATACGTACATACGTACGAATGGGGTTTCTCGATAGATCTCTACCAATGTTAAATACCACGAAGAAAATCAAACAGAAATACGATTTATTAAAATCACCTTCCCTTTCGTTCTTACCGCTAAGGGGAATAGATCGATCGGGTAACATACAATTAGCGATATGTATCTTTGATAGAACGAATCTTTTATCTCGAAAGAAACGGCATAGATCCAATCAAATTGATCTTGATATTGGAATTTTGGATATTATTTAAGTATACTTTTATTAAGATCGATACGTACGAATCATCTTATATTCTTTTTCGTTCGTAATTTTACCAACAACATTGTTAATCGTCGTTGATCGAAATGAGTGGGTATATAATTAGTTTGGGTATAATTGATTAATCGAATCGTTCAAATGCCCTTTGTTTCGTTCAAATTAGAAACGAAAGGAATATTTTCCTTGACGACTTTGTATCGAGATGATAACTCGTTTGAAAAATATTCTAAGAAGAAGAAGAAGAAGAAGAAGAGGAGCTTCGAAGTGGATCGTAAAGAATTGTTAATGATCGTTTAGCGAGCATCGATCGTATGGAACGGAACGGATGTAATTATTAATTTCTGACGCATAACACGTAGTAACGGGGTTTAATACGCGGCTGAGGAAGTAGTTCGGAGAACGTGCGATCGATCGTTTAAAAAGATTGCTCGGGAGATCGATAAATTTTTATGGAAGAAAAAAGAAAAAAGAAAATAAATAAATAAATTAAATGAGAGTGGGGGGGAGAGAGAGAGAGAGAGAGAGAGAGAGAGAGAGAGAGGAGGGGACGAACGAAGGGATGAACGTGAAAGAAAAATTGTTTGGTACGCCGAAGAAAAAAAGAAAAAGAAAAAAAAAGAAAAAGAAAAACAGAAAAAAAACCGTGCGCGTCTTCCACTCTGTTAGATATACGGGAGAGATCAAAATAAAACAGTTTAGCAAATTTATGATATTGAAGGATATAGGATTAGGCTAGACGAGATTAGTCGAATGAGTAAACTACATCTCGATTCTTGTTACTTATTTAAATATTCCAACCAAGAGATACTCAAGGGGAACGATTTTTCCCCTTTCGCCCGACCATTCCTTTTGTCATCTGAATTATGGACGTTCCCATGGGTCCGGTCCGATTTTCACAATTTTCTCGTTTTCTTTATTTTTTCCCCTCCCTCCTACCCTGCTCCCCACCCCCACCCCACCCCATCCCCCTCGTGGCCCCCGTCCTTAGGTCGTAACGACTTTTTTTTCCTCTCCTTCGTTCTCCTCTCTCTCTCTCTCTCTCTCTCTCTCTCTCTCGCTTTCTTTTTTTTTTTCAACGCGCGCCATATCCCAAACCACGAACGGTAGAATCTAATTTGACGAAAACTCAATAACAAGTTTTTCATAATAATGATACGTCGAGCGGCGTAATAAACGTCAACGTGAATAGGCTCATAGAAGAATATCGAGAGGAAAAATAAAGGAAGAAGAAGAAGAAGAAAAGAGAAAAAAAAAAAAAAAACAAGAAAAGAAAGAAAGGAAAAGAAAAAAGAAAAAACAGGAAGGAAAGAGATAGGGGGCGAGGGGTGAGTCGGGGGGAGGGGTAAGAAAAGAAGAGAGAACAAGTATTGTACGTCAAAGTGACAAGGTGAATATCTCTTAAAAAAGTAAAGTTTTAAATTTTACCTCGCGGCAGTGCTTAAAGGATCACTTTCAATGCGCTTGAAAAATTATTCCCTTAGTCGTTGAATAATTTTCGCAACAACGACAGTTTATCGGACATCGACATGAAAAGCTGCAACCGCACACCGACAGATTGCAAATGAAGTACCATACATTACAGAGAGAAAACCGTACTACAAAGTCGTGCTTCGATTTTAACCAAACGATAGATTTAATGCTACACGCGATGCACGCTAAATAACTCATTCAACGCGACACACACACACACACACACATACACTTGTATGCACGCACGCACGAACGAACGAACGAACAAACGAACGCGCGCACACACGCACACGCACACAAGCGGAGAATGCATCGTAACGGAGTGTAATTTAGTCGACCCAAAATCCATTTAAAATACTGATTACGTTTACGCTTTAATGCTTCTTGATTCAACCAAATCATTGGATACATTTCACTGACTTATTTCGGCTAGTTAACACTCGATTAAAAGACAAGAAGAACGTTTGCCACGGCATTTCGATATATTAAATATGCAAGAGAGGAATATAAATTATTCGGCTTATGTCAGGCGTGAGATATCGACGTTGTTAGCAGTCAAAGCAGACGTTTAACGTCGACAAATCGGTCGTTTAATGCATGTCGAATAAATTCATTCAGCCGTTCAAACCTTCCTGTCTCGTAACGAGTAAACGTCAATTTCCTGTTAGGATAAACCTCGACGTAGCCACACCCTTCTCTCTCTCTCTCTCTCTCTCTCTCTCTTTTTATTTTCCTCTCGAAAATGGTGACGGCCACGGGGAAATAATATTTTAAATAATGGAAGCTGGTTTAATATTCTCATTAATAATACATCTTCTTCGTATTGGGTTTATTATCGTCTGGGTTGCTAATAATAACTACGGATTTCAAAATAAATCCTATATTATTCAGAATCTATCGAGAAATGCTAATAGTATTCTATGATATTAATCGATATGACAATTATTGAATTGGGTCATCGATAATTACTTTTAAAGATTAGATATATACCTTAAATGTTATAAATTCACTGATATACGATATAACAGAACGATCTATAAATTATGGATTTATTATTAAGGATAAAGTATTATGCGTTAGGATTCTATTATATTGTACCTGCGAAATACTTTAACCAAAGTGTCGCCATTAATTCGAAATGTCGCGGTGATCGCGCGGGACCAAATCGTCTAGCGATTATTCAAACGCCGTTAATCGATAGTCGAAGGATAACGCGTGGAATAGGATCAACGCGTTCGACGGTCGTTAGGTAGATCTTGTACCGATAGAGGTTCTACGACTAATGATGTCATTTTCGTTCCTACGATCGATCGGTAAAAGCTTTAAACTTGTTTCCGCTTAGAACTCGAGTTAATTGATTTCGATGCCGGATCGTTAGATCATCGTTCGGGTTTATTCGCGTATATATCTATATCTCTGCTTCGTTAATCATCCATCGATTTCTCCCCTCCATTATATATCATACATACATATATATATATATATATATATATATATATATATATATATATATATATTGTATTATTAATCCTAACTTATCCCGGATCAATATATTATCCAACTTATTATTTGCATTAATTAATAATTATCGAAAGCAAAATTAATAATCAATCAAACGATTGCTGAGTCCGATATGAATGTATTTAAAAAAAAAAAAAAAATAAAGTAAAGTAAAGAAATACAAGCAAATAAAAAATAAGAAAAACGTTACGAAAAATAACAAAAAAAAAAAAAAAAATAAGAAAAAAGAAATATAGCCGTTCCCGTTTATTATCTCGAAAGGATCGTTTATTCATCGGTGGATTTAACAATTCGTAGCACGAAACAAGAAACGGAGATCAAAGGACTATGGGCGACGCGACAACGACGATGACGACAACGACGACGACGACGACGACGACGACGAACGAAACTAGGAAACAAAGAAATACTAAAGAACGAAAGAGAGAAATAGAAATAAAGCGTAAACGTCGACTACGCTTGGGACACGTTCGTTGATATGATACTCGTTTGAATCGCGTTTACGAACGACACGACAGTTTTTCAGAAGCACTTATCGCTCGGTCGGCATCGTGCGCGGTTTTAACGTTGCGCCCTGAGGTAATAAACCCCGTGCCGCTTTTTATCGGTACATTATTTGCGTCCTGGAGGCTTTTATATTCCCACGACGACTACGACGAAGAAGAGAGTAGATGTAGCGTATAAATATGTAACGGATAGTTCCTGGGATATCAAATACGTGTAAGTACTTATTTAAATTATTATTTACAAGAGACAAAGAAAGAGAGAGAGAGAGAGGAGAAAGAGAGGGAGGCAGTGAGGGAGAAAAATTTCGCGTAAAAAAGCTTGTTTAAAATTTGCAATATCATTAACGTTTATATAATTAATGTCACGGTAATAATGATACAAAGTCGGCTCACGGTATTATATTAATGGGAATAACATTCTTATCATAATTCACCTAATGTTTAATAAATGAATTCATTTTATTTATAATATATATCGTTGATACTGTAGTATATTCAATGTAATAGGATTATGCATTTGTTGAGAAACAATTCACGTCGGTGAATTACGTTATCTCTTAATAAGTATGCTCCTTTTTATTTTTATTATCATCTTTCCTTCTTTCTCTTCTCTTCTCTTCTTTCCTTTTTTTTCCTTCTTCTTGTTCGTCATGAATATACATAAATGCATACACACACACACACACACACACACACACACAGAGAGAGAGAGAGATCGTTCCAAGACGAGAACGCAAGCGTCCGTGCAACATACTTCGGGGAATAAGGTCGTATCTTTTAAAGAAATCACCAAGTTCTAGGCTTAACGAGGCGTTACTCGTAATTAGCGAAACAAGTTAAACGACGTTGAAGTTGTTCGAAGGCAACGGACTGCTAAGTTTTGGAGCTAAGACCAATAGCAGGCTGTTCCCAGTGGTCAGGACGCAAATAAGTTGGTAAACCAGTAACAGTCAAACGATAGCACTCGCTAGAATAGTTAGTGTGCACTTATACAGACTATTAGAATCGTAAGCATTCGAGTAAGAGAAGATGTGGAAATGGGTTTCCAACTGAGGAAAGTGATAGAGAGAGAGAGAGAGAGAGAGAGAGAGAGAGTGTGTGTGTGTGTGTGTGTGTGCATGAGAGAGAGAAAGAGAGAAAGAGAGAGAGAATGAAAGGAGTTTGTCGCTTTTCGAAAGAGCGAAGTAACCCAAGTAGTACTTCGAACGAAGCCATTCGGCGAACCGGCATCTTGCCGGTTAAGAACATTCAACTCGTTCAAGAAGAAAAGTGACAGAAATTTAATCGCTCGGCTAAGGAGGATCCAAATGCAATCACTAACTACTTCGTATCAAAACGGTACGTTAACGTTTTTCAAGGGAATTCGAAATAAATCAAAAAAGCGATGGGAAAATTACGCGTCACGGCGAATCATTACGAAATATCGTGGAATATTAAATCATTTGTATAAAGTCAAAGTACACCCGGGGGCAAAATATCGGGGGCCCGTTAGTTTGCTTAATCGGATTCAATTTGAGCAAACATCCCATCGAACGTGGATGACGTTTCATTAGAAGTCATTTCCGGAATATATCGACGAGACGTCGTAATTTGTCACGCATTACTCATGTGCCTGCCAATATCGCAAAAGCTACTAGAAGCATATGGAGAGAGGAGAGAGAGAGAGAGAGAGAGAGAGAGAGAGAGAGAGAAAGCTCTTCCGTGACGGAAGTCGTAGTAGTCCGCCAGGCATAGGAAATTACGGACAACGCAGAGAATGGAGGAAAGAAAAAAGAGAGAGAGAGAGAGAGAGAGAGAGAGAGAGAGAAAGAAAGAAATTGACGTTCGCCCGATAAATCGGTCAAACGAACGAATATAATTCATTGTCCGTATAATTTCATTCATTCGTACGCGTACGAAATAAATTCGCTTAACGATTTCTGGTGATTTGTCAGTGAATAGGCGAGGGAGAAAGAGGATTCCACGATGGCGATTAAACATAGCGTTGACGTTTTAACGTTATTATGATAGGGGAAAGTCAAAACACAATTTATAATAGATACATTAGGTAGCGAGGAAAGCAGGAAGGGATAGAGAGAGAGAGAGAGAGAGAGAGAGAGAGAGAGAGAGAGCGAGACAGAGATAGAGATAAAGATAGAGATAGAGAGAGAAAGGGAAGGAGGGAAGAAAGGACGTTTGGAGAAGCTGTTTCAAAACATCGGGATTACACCAATAGCCAGCCATGCGTACATGTGTATAATTGTGTGTAGATGTGTAACTAAGAGAGAAGCAAGAAGACACTTAGGAGAATCCATAGTTCTCGGAAGTTGGTGAGTTACCAACTCACCACTCGATCGACCGGATAATCTGTTCAAGCTTCTTCCGTCCTCTCTCTCTCTCTCTCTCTCTCTCTCTCTCTCTCTATCTATCTCTCTCTATCTCTATCTCTGTGCGTCTTTCTCTCTTCGAGCTTACCCTCGAGGCCTTTTGCGTTCCCTAGTTCGAACAACAGAAATCGTTTGGAATTGTGTTAGTCGATACGGGGAGGAAATATTATCCGATAAAGTCACTCTCTTATCTCAGATCGACGCCTCCGCGTTAATAAAGGCTTACTTATTCGCGATACATTTTTATCCCCGTTTAAAAATATATTGACGTATCGATTAAATCAATTTATAAAACCGTATCATCGCAAGGTTTACACCTATTCTCGTACGAATCGGTCAATTATACGTACGTTATATATCGATTAGGTCAAATAGGAAAGAATTGTATTCTTTTTTATCTGTGAGAAAAAGTTGCCGCTTTCTTTTTTCGATGAAAAAACATGAACGGTAATAGGGTACGTAATACGTAACGGAGTTTGCGAGCAAACGTGTAACGTAGAGAATGAAACGGAGAAAAAAAGAGAGAGAGAGACAGAGAGACAGAAAAAAGACAGAGAGAGAGAGAGAGAGAGAGAGAGAGAGAATAGCATGTATCTCGAAGTCCATTGGGTGGACACGCATCGGTATGGTGTAATGAACGAGCGTGTCGCAAACACGTCGTGGATTCGAACGGCACCGTCAGCAGCACTAGTAGCGTCAGTGGCATCAGCAACAGCATCAGCAACGGCGTCGGACGGTACTACAGCAAGAGGAACTCAGCTAGTCCCGGTGGTAGTACTGGAAAGATATAGCTACAATATATCTGTCTACGTCCTGTCTACGTGCTATACCTCTCTCTCTCTCTCTCTCTCTCTCTCTCTCTCTACCTGTATCCGTTTCTACATGCGTGCTCCTACTCACTCACGTACGCACGCACGACGTGCACATCTTCTTCGTAGGTGTTGCCTTCCTAGGTAGTTGCGTCAAACCGGTACACTGACCTACAGTACGGCAGACTGATTCTCTTCTTCTTCTTCTTCTTCTTCTTCTTCTTCTTTTCTCTCTCTCTCTCTCTCTCTCTCTCTCTCTCTCTCTATTTCTCTACACGCATGGCCAGACGTCCATTATACGGCTTTCGCACGCGATAATTACGCTGCGAAGCACAATGGCGTAGCAGTTTCAACGACGTATCGCGCTTAACACAGGTACTATATCTCTTCCCCTTTAGCAAGCTTTAACACCATAGACTAGAATCGGTCGGTCGGTCGGTCGGTCTTCCTTGCTCGCTCCCTCGCTCGTTCGTTCGTTCGCTCGTTCGCTTTGGAGAAACGAACGAGTTGTATTATCTGTAATCGCGATGATCGCGATCATGATCGAGTGATTTTCTCCTATAGAAGAGGATTCTATTGTACCGGCATATCTACAATACACATATCAGTAGATATTTCGAATGTGCGAAAAGATGAAAAAAAGATTGTACGCTTTAATGGGATGCGATTATCGAGATTTGACACTTTATAACGATCTATTAAAATCGATCGGCATGATTATTTGGAATATAAGCGATCGTTGAAAATCGAAGGAACCGGGTCTTTATCGATTTCCCCGTGTTTTCGCTTTCTACCGGGATCATCCGTTGAAATCGAATCGAATTAACGGGATCGATTGCTTAGTTTCTAATCACGATCGAAAGGAGTAATAATATCCCCTCTCGTCAAACTTCTTATGTCGGTGAAACAACATTAAGGATTGGGTTTGAAGTATTGACCGGCATTTCATTTCGAGCTCTTGAATACCTTCGATGAAATCAATTAATTCGAAATAGAAACTCTTCCGGTTCGGGCGTACACGCGAACTCGCGTGCAACTTGTTAGACGATGTATTTATTATTCTATTAAAAGTGTTCCGGCTGGTTCTACGTGGTTCTACGTTCTTTTTTTTTTTTTCCCCTCCATGTTTTTTTTCTTCTCGTATTTTTTTTTCCTTTCCTCTTTTTTTTTTTTTGTCTTCTTTTTTGGAGATTCTTATCGGCGACATCCCCCGTTCGGTCGGACGGTTTTCATTTAGGAAACCCCATCTACGACTCGTCATGTACGCGATCTCCGTTCAAATGGAATAAATGGAACAAAAAAGGTCTGACTAGGTTTTTCGAAAAAAAGAAAAATGCAAAAAAAAAAAAGAAAGAAGAAAAAGAAATCGATCTGTCGCACTCGTTGCCCTCGTAGTTTATAAAAAGTTTTTTCGTTGTTTTGTAATGTAGGGCGTCTGATAAAAGAATAAAATAAAATAAAAAAAAAAAGAGAGAAAACAAAAGAAAAGGAAAGGGGAAACAAATTTTTTAATCATAATTACAATACCAATGGGAATTTGTGATATCGGTATATATTTACGGGATGATACACTCACGATTGAGATAGATAGATAAATAAAGAGATAGAGAGAGATAGAGAGATCGATAGAGAGAGAGAGAGAGAGAGAGAGAGAGGGAGAGAAGAAAAAAATAAAGGAAAACAAGGAAATCTCGGTGGTAGCAGAAGTTGGTGTTCATTCGCGCGGACCCGATCGGCCGTATGTATGTATGTATGTATGTATGTATGTATGTATCTATGTATGCATGCATGCATGCATGCATGTATATACCTCGAGAGAGAGAGTAAATGATGCTCTCCACTTATATTAACGGTACTTCGTATATGAAAGCACGTAGATGCATACAATCGCTAGGCATCGTTACCTTAATCGGTGCTTTCGCGCCCACGCTCTTTACCCGATCGTCCACCGGATTTGATAGTTTAAACGACGATACCAATTTTATCATCATCGCAAGGCGATAACTACTTTTTCGATTAGCCAACTACTTTTCCTTCATTTCGAGTATACCGTACCGACCATTTCCATCTTTTTTTTTTTTTTTTTTTTTACTCTGAACGAAATTAAAGTGACAGAGAGAAAGAGAGAGGAAATTTAAATACTATCAAATTTGATAACTCGTTTAATAATCAAAAAAAGAAAATTTCTCTTCGATGTTTCGAATTTGTATTCTCGTTAACGTAAATATTACTAACTCGCTTACATATAGGTGATTCGATATGTGACCAAAGGGAATCGATAGCTCGTTCGTTCGAAAACGTAGAGCTCCTGTTCGGAGTTCCGACCAGAAAGAAAGCAAAAAGAGAGAGAGAGAGAGAGAGAGAGAGAGAGAGAGAGAGAGAGAGAGAGAGAGAGAGAGAGAGAGAGAGAGAGAGAGAGAGAGAGAGAGAGAGAGAGAGAGAAAGCCCTTTTACATTTTATCGTGGCGCTAATCGTTCCCGTAATGCGGGCAAACGGTTTTTCCAGCTTTCAGAGACCAGCCAATTTCTCGTTCCATCCGCTTACACGCTGTGCGCGCACGATTAAAAGCGAACTTGCAAGCGGAAACGCATTACGTTTTTGCAAACGTTGATGACGCACGTTTATCGTTGGAATTGGTCAAAGTGCTTGTTTCAAAAATAATATCTTCATTATTCGGAGGAAGGCTTTTTTCTTTATCAACAGTTATATGTATATATATATATTTATATATATATATATATATATATATACATATGAATACATTATATTAATGAACAGTTAATTCTATTTTGTAAAAAATTTATTCCAATTAAAAGAATATTCTATCAAAGTGTAATTAAGTATTATTTTTATTTGTTAATACCTCTCTCTCTCTCTCTCTCTCTCTCTCTCCATCTTTCTCTTTCTCTCTATCTCTTTATCCAATTTTTATTTACTCCAATAATTATATTCATACGCTGAAATTTAACAGACTCAATATCCTTACTTATGTACTTAATAATTTAGAAAAAAAAAAAGAAAAAAAACACTCGGATAAAAATTATATATCATCGAACGGACGATACAGTACAATATAAAAAAAGAAAAAAAAAAAATAGTACATTAATTCTCCTTAAGGATTCTAATCGACATTATCGTCTTTCGTAGAACGAAAAGAAATTATGTTAAGTCTTCCTTTTTATTTATATATTTATTTTTTTTTTTTTTCGTTGACATTAAACGTTAATAACGATATATATATGTATAAAATTTCGAGGATGATATTGCCTCGAAAAAAGGAAGAAGATAACGGTGGCAAAACTCGTTGTTATCCTTTGGACCGTTTTATCAGAAAGGATCGGACTCGATAAATCTACACGAGATTGCTGGAATATAACGAGACAGGAAGCGGAAGAAGGGGCCAGTGGTAGTTGAAGGAACAGCTAGCTGGACCACAAGTATATATATATATATATATATATATAAACTGGTGAAAGAGAGAGATAGAGAGATAAAGAGGAGAGAGAGAGAGAGAGAGAGAGAGAGAGAGAGAGAGAGATAGAGAGAGAGACGTGGGAGGCAAGCACGTGTCCACCGCATCATTAGTGCCGGTTCTTCCGCTCTCTACTCTTCACCACCACGTGGATGGTGAGCGACCGAGGACTTCCCCCATAACGATGCTCCACCTTATTTTATACGTTGTCTCCTCTCTCTCCCGACGATTCAACCTAACGCGTTCGTTGCTCTTAACCTCCCCTATCCTCCCTCCCCTACCTTATCATCCCAATCTCACCCATCTCATCCCTCTGTTTCTCCTTTTTTTCTTCTGCTTCCTCATTCCAAGATTCCAAGCTCTTCTCGTTTTCTCTCGTGATTTCGATAAACGATCACGTATTTTAACCAAATAATATCCGTCCAATTAATTGTTACTATTCATAACACACACACACACACACACACACACACACATATGATCGTTTGACTATCATGAAATATTTGTTCGAAATGTTTACCTTTTTACTCGTTGCTCTTCTTTTTTATTTTTCATTTTAATTTCTATTCTTTTTCTTTTTTTAAATAAATGCACTACGAGCATTACATTTCACTTGTAGCTTCTTCTTTCCCGATCTACGTAAATATATATATATATATCTCCATTTATCGTTGGTTGCAAAAAGAAAAAATAAAAAGAAGAAAAACAAAAAAATCAAGAAACGAAGTAATAAACTTGACTAGGCGGGTTCAAAGTCATTCGGGTGTGCGATCGGTTAACAAAAATATTTCGCATTCCACGATCACCGAACACAAAAGGCAAAGGAGAAGAGGATGCACTCTAAGCTCGTTCCCGCTAATAATACCCATTCGAGATCTTTAACGTTCTAACAATAAACGATAGCTATCACCGTCTTTTTGTGCCATGCACACAACCACTTCTCACTCTCTCTCTCTCTCTCTCTCTCTCTCTCTCTCTCTCTCATCTCTTGTGCTTTGATTCTTTTGCTAGGAACTGAAAGAGAGGGAGAGAGAGAGAGAGAGAGAGAGAGAGAGAGGAGATTCCTTTTGTATCATTTTCTAACTCTTCCTTCCTTCCTTCCTTCCTTTCTTCTCCTTTCGAACGTCAAATCTAACGCAAACGAAATCGGTACGCTGAAAGACGTAGTAAGCAGTTCGCGATCTGTACGGGACGAAATAGGGAGAGAAAAAAAAAACAAAAATAAAAATAAAGATATAAAAACAAATGAAATCGTCGAGAACGACGTCGTACCTAGCAATTATTTACGTATCGATGATCACAAAAAAAAAAAAAAAAAAAAAAAAACAAGGAAAAAGAGTACGCGAACGATGACAGATCCGAAACGATACAAACGAATTGGACGAAGACGGATATGGATAGAGATGGAGAAAAATAGAGACTGAGAGAGAGAGTGAGAGAGAGAGGGAGGGAGAGGAGGGAAATTGGAAAAGTATCGCCAGGTCAAAAAGGATAGCAATCTGTTGAACGAGGCATCGCAGGTAACAAAGGCTTATACGTTCCACCCCCCCCCCTCTCCCTACGCCCAATCGTGAAAGAGGATTAACGCGACTGCGGACAACTGTCCGCTGTTATTTTCCATTTCTGTAACGAGATACTCGATAACCAAATTGTTCGAGCCAAAATGGGACTCCAAAACTACCCCGATATCCGTCGTTCGATTTTCGAAAATATGTAGGTACATACATACATGCATACATACGTTTCAAAGATAACTATCGATATTTTTGTCCTTCGATCCTTTTCACCATCTCTTTGTCTCTCTCTCTCTCTCTCTCTCTCTCTCTCTGTCTTTGTCTCTCTGTCTCTTTTTGTAGTAACAAAAAAAACATACGCACGCATACACACACAAAATCAAAGCAAAACAAAAATGGATCAAGTCGCTTTTCACGATTCAGATCATCGTACGATTCTTTCGTTTTCGAAGTTTATCGAATCGTTGCGTCCGGTACCAGAATTCCATTTTTATGTACACGCTGTTTTCCGCGCGCGCGTCCGTGCGTTTTCTCTTATTCTTTTGCGTTTTCATTTCGAAAACGTTCCTTTTCGTTTCAAAAAGCAAAGAAATTGGATTTATATACGAATCCAAAAGTTTCCTACGATTCCGAACGGATTCTACCCAGCGGAAAATATAAATTCCGTGACGCGAGAATATACGAATCTCGCAATCCCTTCGTTTCTACTATTTTTTCTTTGTATTTTTCTTTTTTTTCTTATCCTCTTATTTTAATACGTTTGCCTCTGTCGTTGTCGTCGTCCTCGTCGTCCTCGTCGTCGTCGTCGTCGTTGTTGTAGTTTGTTGTTGTTGTTGTTGTTGTTGTTCTTGTTGTCGTTGTTGTCGAAGAGAAAATGTTTAAAAGAAGACTAGCGAATCGCGAATGAATGAACGAATGTATGATCGAATCGGATTTACGTATGGTTTTTCCGCGAATTCGAGCCCGTCAATTTATTCATAGAGGCATTTTGTATCTGACCAATGTGCACAGTAGTTACGTTGATTTCGATCGTATAATAGGTATTAACTGAGACCATTCTATTCCGTATTACCTACCAATCGTACTCTGTCTCTGAATTGAAACGAACGACATCGTTCGATATTGCGACAAGTAGAGGACTCGCACGCCGTTTTATCCGATTAAAGTTCCAACGCGAAACGTCGATAACCGAACAATTCAATTACGATCACCATCGTCGATATATATATATATATTATATATTATATATTATATATTATATATTATATATTATATATTAGCGAATGTATAGAAATGTATATATATATATATATGTGTGTGTGTGTATATATATATATCGCTATCTTCTATAGTACAGTTATATTCATAGTGGATCGAGATATCGTTATCGTTAAAAATGTACCACGAACGAGTGAGTTACGATTTTGAGAACGTAAAAACGAAAAATTTTCCGTTAGATAGTAATAGTAGCAGTAGTAGTAGTAGTAGTGATAGTAGTAGTAGTAGTAATAGTAGTAGTAATAGTAGTAGTAATAGTAGTAATAGTGATAGTAGTAATAGTAGTGGTAATAGTAGTAATAGTGATAGTAGTAATAGTAGTAATAGTGATAGTAGTAATAGTAGTAGTAATAGTAGTAATAGTGATAGTAGTAATAGTAAGAGTAGTTCGCATACATAGTGAATAGAATTGATTCGTTGATAGCTAGGTAGATAGATATCCGTATGAATGGTAGTAAAATATGACACACGGATTCAATGGATACAAATTTATCGTTGAATTAACAAGATGGTATCGGAGATTTTCCGAACGGATGGTTTTAATGGAAAATCTCGAAATGAGACTGAAAGAAAAAAAAAAAGAAAGAAAAAAAAAAGGAAAGAAAAATACGAAGAAAAGGAATAACGATGAAAAATTTAAGACCTAAAACAAATATATAGAGAAAAGAGATATATAGTAACGAACCAAAAGAGAAATTATTCACTAACTCATTTTCAATAACTTTTATCCTCTATCTCAGATCTCAAACGGGAAAATATCTAAGATATTTTGTCTCAAAGACGTTCCAAGATAGCTTTGCTCATTCATCGTTGCGGCATTACGTTATAACACACACCCTGCAACCCTAACGTTTAAACTGCAATGCTAAAACCATTAGCAGTTGCAGGTGCAGCGATTCGAAGTTTGTTGAACCGTAGATAACGAACCAACGAAGTTGAAGGGAGACGAATGGAGAAAGACAGTTATCTCTCTCTCTCTCTCTCTCTTTCTCTCTCTCTTTCTCTCTCTCTCTCTTTCTCTTTCCCTTTATCTCTGTCTATTTTCTATTCCTTTGGCAACCCTCTTCTATCTCATCTATCTCTCACTCACTCAGTCTCTCTCTCTCTCTCTCTCTCTCTCTCTCTCTCTCTCTCTCTCTCTCTCGCTTTCTCTTTGTAGTGGTAAAATCCCTTTTCGCTCGACGTCTTTCCTTCCTTCTCCGATCCTCTACACGTCTAATCCGTTGGAGGTTGGGAGGGTAATGGTGTGTGATGCGATACGAGTGACACGTGTAAACGGGGCATATAACAGCTAAGCGCGCACGTTTCCCTTCGCCCTTACTATGTACGTATGTCTCTACGAACGAAAGAGAGAGAAAAAGAGAGAGAGAGAGAGAGAGAGAGAGTGTGTATGTGTAAGAGAAACAGTGAGAGAGAGAGAGAGAGAGAGAGAGAGAGATAGAAAGAGTAAGAACGATAACCTAACACGTTCCAATGACGCAGGAGGTATAGAGATCGAGGAGAGTTGCAGTACGGCGACCGGTGTTAAACGTAAGCATAATGCACCTAACGGATCTGACAAGGTCTACGACTCGTTAAGCGCGCGCGAGCCAAGCTACGAGTACAATTACGCCATCCTCGTGCTCGTTGTTGTTGTTGTTGTTGTTGTTGTTGTTGTTGTTGTTCTTCTTCTTCTTCTTCTTCTTCTATCTTCTTGTACTCCTCGTGATGTTGCGTTTGGTTTGTCGAGGAATAGCACGGAAAAGCACCGGCATCGTCTTTTCTAGCACCACCGTTTCTACTAGCTCCCTTCCATTCGTTAGCGACAGCGGCAACTTTAAACACTCGTATAGGTGTCTGTGTAGATAACTATGTAGATATATGCAGATCTATGTATATATATATATATATATATATATATATATATATATATATATGTATGTATGTATGTATGTATGTATGTATGTATGTATATATATTACAGATATATAAGTATATCCCGACTATATATTCTATATGTATTCGTCTACGTACGTAAGTACGTCATACGAGACAAATGCAATTATGTAAACTTACGCTAAGCGGGAGACACACAAAGGTGTCTTCTCTGCTCTATTGCAATTTCACTTTAGTGCAATCTTGTGCCTATTAAATATTAATAATAATGTAATTTAGTTTAGACAGATAGACGGATATATATATATATATATATATATATATATATATATATGTAGAGAGAGAGAGAGAGAGAGAGAGAGAGAGAGAGAGAGAGAGAGAGAGAGGAGAGGGGGGTAGAGAGGGAGAGAAAATGGTAATATTTTTATTGTTAGAAAGTCTATGAACCTTTGAATCGATGTACGATATTAACTATTGTTTTCAACTTTCGCAGAGTTTAGCGAGTATTCTCGAAAAGTGAAAGATATATTGTTGTATCCAGTAGTAAATGACTCTCACAATAGATCTTCATCGTCTATTGTTACGTGAGACTATCGGTTATTTCTTGTGGAGTAAGGTCATAGCATAAAAGAAAGATCCGTGAGAGAGAACGTTGAGATTACATTTTTCTTCTTCTTTTCTTCATCTTCTCCTTCTTCATTCTTTCTTTCTTTCTTTCTTTTCTTTTTTTTTTTCCTTTTTCTTTTTAACAATGCCGCAGTAGTAACTGCCGGCTCGTGATTTATATATGACTGACTCTCTCAACACCAAGCGGAAATGTAAAACTCCCTGACGAATGTACTTGACGAATTTAACACCAACCAAACAACCTACTCCATATCACGTCCCAATCTCGTTTCACCACAAACAGTTCATAAAAAGGAAGAAGGGTTTGTCGTTCTGTCAAATAATCTAACGATTGCGAGATAAATGGCAAAAAGAAATGAATAAATAAACATGTTTAATTATCCCCGATAATTTTTCTTAATTCTTCACGGATATCAAATATGTAGCTTATCTCTCTCTCTCTCTTTCTCTCTCTCTCTCTCTCCCTCTCTTTATCTCTAATGCTCGCGAATAGAAAGGTATCGATCGAGTGTTCGATCGTAAGTGTCATCGGCGTCCATTGCGCTGAGAAAATATCGTATAAGAAAAAGAAAGAGAGAAAGAGAGAGAGAGAGAGAGAGAGAGAGAGAGAGAGAGAGAAGGTTCGTAACATAATCTATTGGAAACGGATCATCGTCCTCCCTTTTTCTCTCCTTTCCTTCATTTCATATCTCTATGTCCCTCTTTTTCTCACTTTCCTCATCATTTTCTCTCCCTTTCTCTCTGGAGAATAACTCGCGAGAAATAGAATTCAGGATGAGAGTAATAAAAAAGAAAAAAGAAAAAGAAAAAAGAAACCACAAAGAAAGAAGAGGAGTCCGAGAGTGCATTTTTCTCGCGGATCGAACGAATGGAAAGACTAATGGTGGTAGTAGTGTCGTGTCTAATCGTCATAGATGAAATTAATAGTGTTAACAAAAAGGCAATTAGGCATTATTAACAACAAATTTCATCCTTGCCAACTTAACAGCAATAAATTCATTGTTTGACCGTTTGAAAGGTCATAACGCTTATCAAAGTTTTTAAAGATTTATATCGCAAAAAGATATAAATAAAGAGATATAACCTGTAAAAATAATAAAATGTGATAAACGTCGTTCCCTTAACTGTTAAGTCATCATCAGAATGATCATAAATGTGCTTTTAGTGACTACGACTATTTAAACCTTGAACGTAGGTGATAAAGAATAAAGTCTCTCTCTCTCTCTCTCTCTCTCTCTCTCTCTCTCTCTCTCTCCCTCTCTTTCTCTCTCAAGATAAAGAATAAAGTTGGTATACGTAACGAGGCATCTTAATTGCGCGTGGATGGTGGTTAAGCATAGTTGAATTATTATTAAGTCTTCTCTACGAGTACGAGCTGAACGTTACCGAGACGCGAATATCTAGCATGTTCCCTCCGATCGTTAAAAGTGATCTACGAGCCGTTTAAATTCGAAATGATCTATAAAACGTTCGATCCTACGATAAAACGGACATTGTCTTGGCCGAACATCGTACCTGTTTTTCCATCGCAAAGAAAAAGTAAAAGGAAGGAGGAAAGGAAGGAGGGAAGAAGGGAAGGAACGAGATAAAGAAGAAAAGAAAAGAAAAGAAAAAAAAAAAAAAAGAGAGAGAAAATAAAAAAAGGATTATTCGTTGGAAGATTAACGCGAAAGAAGCAGCGTCGTCGACACAGGGGCAAAGGCACTACCGAGCATGTTTCTCACCAAATTAGGATTCTTGCAAGACGTGCCACTTTAGCCACGTATCAGAGCCCATGTGCGTCCGCACCGTTCTCTCGAATCTCTCCGCATGCGGTTTACGATATATATATATATATATATATATATATATATATAAACGCGCGCGCGCGTGTGTGTGTATATGTGTTTGTATATCCAAAGAATACCTACTTGGAAACGTTGTGAGAACGTACATACCAACATATCTATGTACGTAGTTTTAATGGTATTTGTAGACTCGCAACGTACTCTCGTATGGAATTGAAAACTGTTAAGATCGATAAAAAGAAGCTAGCCAAGAGAAAGAGAGAGAGAGAGAGAGAGAGGAGTAAAGGAAAGAGGGGATGAGAGGAGAGGAGGGAAGATTTGAAACGAAACGAGCCAACGATCCCGACTTCTTCTTTCGACGATCTAACTCGTGTCTTATATGTAGCACGTACTAAACAACATTAATACCCTTTCCTTTTTTTTCTTCTTCATCCTCTTCTTCATCCTCTTCCTCCTCCTCCTCCTCCTCCTCCTCCTCCTCCTCCTCCTCTTCTTCTTCTTCTTCTTTTCTCCTCTCTACTTCGTTAGAATCTCTGAAGATACCTTATATCTAATTTCTAATCTCCTCGATCGTTTACTCCCATTGATAAGTGTCCGTTCCTCCTTTCGCCTTAACCCTGAACACGCAAAATAATCGTGTTCACTTTCCGTAACCAGTTGCTATTCATTTACCAGAATCACGGTTGAGAAATAACGCGAAGCTGACTGAGTTACCGCTTTAAGGCATATAATGTAGACAATTTTCTTGCAACCGTTAAGTGCAAATTAGTCGATGAGGAGGCATCTTTTGAAAGTAATACGCCTCTCTTAATTCCTTCCTAGTTCACCTTTGACCACGAAGCAAAAAAAAAAAAAAAAAAAAAAGGAAAGAAAAGAAAAAAGAGAAGAAAAGCAACAAAAGTAATAAGGATATTTATATAATTTGTTTCACTTCTTAGCAATATTGTCGTATGTAACTACGTATATACACACTAACTACTCTATATACACACGTGTGTGTGTGTACGTATATATATATATATATTATATTATATACATGTAGAAGAAGTCGAACCGTTAGAGTTAATCGAATCTCTCCCGTATTATCGCGATATAACGAGAGCATGAGACTGAATGCGTTCTGGTCTCCTTCTGTGTTCTTCTTCTCCTTCGATAGATCGAAAGGATTACGGCTGAGGAACAAGCTGAAACCAAGATACGTGCCACGTAGTCGGGCAAGTTGCCACACAGTCGATAGTTGGACTCCGTCTAAATTCCTACGAGCTAGACTAATTACCTACATGTACCTTGCATCAATGGCCTTTGTGCCAGTCGTGTGCTTTTCCTCTACATATTGCAGCCCTCTTTTCTCTCTCTCTCTCTCTCTCTCTCTCTCTCTCTCTCTCTCTCCCTCCCTCTGTACAAGTACTATTTTTAACTCTCCGTGTCCCTCTCCTCTCCTCTCTCCTTTCTTTCACAAGCTTTCCGACCCAATTTCATCGCAATTTTTCGCACTGGTATAATTGACCTAACCGCAATGTGACGCGGCTCAACTCACGTATACCACTTGGAATCCTGCGGAAAAGCACTCAAATCTCACGAGTGACTCTTTACGTATTGTACTATGGTCTAATTATATTTGATTATGTGTTGAGAGAGCGAAAGTGATATATTCGTGCGTTGTTGCTTGAAAATTGAATGCCGCTGGATAGGTATGTAAGGTAAATAGATAGGTAGATAGGTAGTGGTAGGTGGGTAGATAGGTAGGTTGGTAAATTTAATTTCAAGGTTGAATCAATGAAAACGTATGTAAGACGTAGTTTACGTTATATTGTCTTCGTTATATGTTAGAAACGAATCGTTAGTTTTAACGAACTCTTTCGATATAACGGTAGCGAGAAGTAAAAGAGAATGCTGTTAATTTCGAACTTGGAGAATCCGATTACTATTTCGACCGGAGTTACCGAATGCTATTATCTTACGATTAGCAAACCCACGAGTGCCATTCCAAAGCAGACTCCTAGAGTCTAGTAGTGTTCTGACCGTTAGTAGAACACTTACTGCAAACTCTACGGACAAGTTGAGCGCCCTCCATTTCTATCTGGCATGCCGTATATATTCGAGCTTATGGAAATCTGTCTTTGTATTTTGAGATATTATTATTTAACTATCACACACACAAACATATATATATATATATATATACATATAATAATTATTTAATATTTTATCGAACTGTTAAAATACGACCGATCTATAAAAATTCTAATAAATAAAAAAAATTTTATATATAGATATATGTGTGTGTGTGTGTATGTGTGTGTGTCTTTGTAATAAATTATTCGAATATTATAATGAATCGATATAATTCGAGATTTCACTTAGATGGAATAGAAAAGAATTAAATCGAATAAACAGTATTATCCAGGATCGGAAAAGTTAGTTAGCAAAGCGATGACTTACCCATTATAAACGTGATTTAATGGTGTAAAGTGAGAAAATCATGGTGAGAGATCTGATACACGTTTTACCGGTGGAAGGAAGCTTACCTGAAACAGAAAACGAGAGAAGAATGGTCATATTAGAGGAAGATAGAAACAACTCGTGAAAGTTGTAAGTATATATAATCTGGTCTTTTTTTTTCGAACAAGAGCTTCACGTGCATCTAGAAAGATATCATTAAAAAAAGAAAATAAATAAGCGAATAAATAAATCAACGAAAAAATAAAAACGAATCCTTTTAACGGGAATGAAAATTCAAAGCGTTCTTAAAATCGAAGAGAGAAAAGAGGAAAGGGATAAAAGGAAAAAAGAAAAAGAAAAATAAATAAAAAATAAAAGAAATGAAAGTAGCTCGAAAATTTTTCCATTTTCAAAAATTATTTTCAATTTCGTAGATAGATAGTATAATTCAATCTCCGTTATACTAGTATGTAGAATGTGGATGAGTACACCATAGAGGATTGCCTGGGCTTCCACGACGAGATCATAAACATGAAGCGAAATTAGTATGCGAGACCATGCGCGTTCGTCGCGCACAATGTAATCTAACATGGTGCGTTTCCAGTTCTCGTCACTCCGGGGAAAAGCGACGTGAATTGTGAAACGATGACGCAAGAACGGCCACCGGCATCCCTCCCCCACCCCCTACCCTTACCCCCGTCATCTAACACAATGAGAATATAGCATAAGGCGAGAAACGTTTAAATCCACAAATTTAATTTCATTACATTTTTCTTTTTTTTTTCTTCTTCTTCTTCTTTTTTATAACGTTCGCAAGATTTATAAAAAAAAAAAAAAAAAAAAAAAAATAGTTTCGTAATACGCACACACGCGAAGATAGTACGACCGATAATTATATTAATGATGATAATTAACGATCTCGTTTACGTTTAATTTCTCTTCGAGCTTCGTCGGCGTTGGAAGGGTAAAAAAGAAATTTCTTCTCGCAATATCGTAATGTACAATGGGAAATGATCGATAAATCGTTATCGACGACGAATAATCGAAAGATCGTCAATGGTGAAAAGACGAAAAGTAAACCGAACGAATGAATCCTTTTCGTTGGAAGGAAACGCACTTGTATAATATCGTCTTTGTTATATCTTTAGTCGTCGTCGTTGTCGTCATAGTTCGGCCGCGTGATACTAATTATTCGAGTCGATGCTCGTTAAAACTAATGGTCGTGACATAATGCCACCTCTACGACGTGCGTGCTACATTCAATGTGTAAAAAGAGAAGAAGAAGAAGAAGAAGAAGAAGAAGTAGAAGAAGAAGTAGAAAGAGAGAGGAGAGTGGGAGAGAGAGAGAGAGAGAGAGAGAGAGAGAGATTGTCTCGCATTACACGAGAGGATTGCGTTTCAAGACGCGAGAACGAGAACATAACGGATTCAAATAATTAACCACCACCATCGGTAGCACCACCGTACTAATATAAGCACCATCACAACCACCACCATCATCAACGACGCCATCATCGCCATCATAGAGACAATTTAAGTTTATTTGGTACGGGAGAAAATAATTATAAAATATCTTGATTAATTGGTAACCTAGCGGAAGTTACTACTAGCCTAGATTTCGATAAAGAATGTTGCTTCTTTCCTTTTTCGTTTAGACTATACATACATATGTGTAACGTACTATGTAAGTATATATGTACGCACGTACGTATGTATATATGTATGTATGTATGTATGTATGTATGTATGTACGTATGTATGTACGTTGTATGTTGTATGTTGTATGTGTGTATGTATGTATGTATGTATGTTGTATGTTGTATGTATGTATATACGTAGGGCGTCGCATCGTCTCGTATCGTTTCGTATCGTCTCGTATAGTCTCGTATCGTCTCTTACGCTCTCCTTGTTTTGCTTCATGCTCTGAAAAATAAGAGCAACACTGGTGCGCTGCGACGACCATTTTCTCTACTATTCCTTCGCCAGTGTAAAAGAACGGAAACCTTTACGCGTCTATCTCTCTTTATTCGCGAACTATACTAGATGAAAAATAAGAAAGAAAGAAAAAAAGAAGAAAAGAAGATAAAGAAGAAGAAGAAGAAAGAAAAGAAAAGAAAAATGTAGGGTGCGAAAGAAAATGGAAGATCAATTTCGAAAATGTAAGGGATAAGGAGTAAGAGGAGGGAAGTAATGATAAGAATCAAATGTTTCTATCAAATTGTTCCGGGCGTAGCTTCTATCGAAAGATAAGAGAAAAGTCACTTAGAAAAACTAATCGTCTCCTTTCTTTTGTATTTTTGTTTGTTTGTTTGTTTGTTTGTTTGCGAGCGCACGAATAAAACGCGAATAAGTCGTGGATTTGTTTTGTTTTGTTTCGTTCCTTTTTCTCCTTTTTTTTTTTTTTTTCGTTTCTCCTCTTACCTTTTCCCTCCCGCAATTTGTTCGAAATACGTTCTGGAAAATTGTACGTCGGGAACAATGTTTTGAGAGTAACGAAGGAATTATACGAAGTATTTGCGAAATTGTTAGTCAAGTATTCACGAAATTTCTGTTATTAGTCGTAAAAGCGTGCATTGTCGTGGTTTAATTCTAACGGCAAGAGTAAAACGAAGAAGAAGAAGAAGAACAAGAAGAAGAAGAAGAAGAAGAAGAAGATGGAGAAGTAGAAGATGAAGAAGAAGAAGAAGGAGGAGGAGTAAGAGTTAGAAGCGGTTAGTATGAGCGTGCAATCGCAAACGCGTAATTGCGACTTTCGCATGGCAGGCATTTTTTTCCTTTCTTCTTTTATTTCTTTTCTTCTTTTATTTTCTCATTTCTCTTTTCTCTTTTCTTCTTTTTCTTCTTTTTTTTCTTTTTTCCTTCAAATCGTTCGTACGACCCTTTGGCTTGACCCACAACACATATACGTAAAGTACGTAGAGAAGTATCCACTTCTACGCAATTGAAACGCATATGCGCACGTGTACATTCAGAAGGATTATTACAGCCTCCCGTTCATGCTGAAAGGAGTAAAAATGTCGGACAAAACCGTACGTCGCTGTAGATGCCACGTCGAATGTTGCCTGCGTTTTAAAGCGGACACGACTGAAGAGGAATCATCGACGATGCCCGGTACTAAGGAAATAAAAAAAAGTCCTTTAATGATGGCCTTACTCCATCTATCCGACCTTTCACAAGGTTCCGCGCGAACCGTGCGGTCTTTTTATCCTCTCCTCTTCGTCGGTCCTCTTTTCGAAATCACCGATCGTGTTGTTTCGCACATTCCTCCTCCGTCAATGTTTCGAAAAAAAAAAAAAGAAAAAGAAAAAGAAAAAGAAAAAGAAAAAAAGAGAAAAAAGTAAAGAAAGCAATAGCAATAAAAACGATAAAATAATTATTCGCGTGCTTTTTTCTCTCTTTCTTTTTCTTCTTCTTCTTCTTCTTTTTTTTCCCCTGTATTCTAATCGTTCGCAATCGCTCTCAGATACATAATTTTTTAATACATACGTAAGCGCGTTCATACGACTTTTTGCGCGGATGCAAATAATATCTATTATTTTTTATCGAGAATACTTTTTCACTTTGGCTCATCGATAGGTATACCTATCCTTTTGCTTGCTTATATGCATATACATGTATATGTATATAGTTTCTCATTGATATTTCAATGGAGCCTGTTATCGATGAATCATATAACATCGACGACTGCATCGAAAATGGCGACCAAATTGAATGCAAATACGATTATCTTCGTGGTGCATTAACAACAACGCTTATCGTTGCTGTTGCGTCGGGAGATAAAAAAAAAATCGATTGAAAATGGAAGGAAAACAAAGGATGGATATACAGAAAGAGAGAGAGAGAGAGAGAGAGAGAGAGGAAAGAAAATACGGTCGAGCTGTTTTAAACCGAACGTTCGATTTATCATAAATTTCTAAATTTTCCTGTTCGACGGAAAAGAACGGTGGTATAATTTATCGAGGCGACATATCGATTCGACGATTATACACCAGGACGTTCTCATCGACGACAGATGAAAATAAATAAGTATTGCAAAAGGGAAAGAGAATAATAATACGTCGTTGGTTTTACGTCTGTCGGGTCACTTAACTTAGGAATAGTCTGAGAAAGGCAAAGTGGACTTTGCTAACCCTTCTCCCCCTTCACCTCAGCCCCCGCTGACGGCGACTTGGCTTTGGATATTCCGATGTCCTCGAGTATCTCAAAGTGCGGTGAAGTCGAGTGTCCTCCGACTCTCCTCGACTCGTCATGGCGCTTCCTTGAGCACGTACGGCTAACTAGTCAAATCCACGGCTTAAGCGTTTTCTCTCTCTCTCTCTCTCTCTCTCTCTCCTCTCTTCTCTCGGTGCATGACGAAAACTGTGTCGTTAGCAGTTATACTACAACCAACCGCACCCTACGTCGTTCTTTCTCAACGATCCTCCATCTTTTCTATATCTCTCCAATCGAAACCCTCTCTCTCAGCTCGTTTTTCTATATTCCACCTTTTATTAATTTTATTTTCACAAAAGCATCGATTAAAATATCTTCTCCTCTTTCTCCTCCTTCATCTTCTTCTATTCTTATTTATTTACTTTGTTCCTTTCATATTTTTCTTCGGGCACGCACACACGCGGTTCCATTCCGTTTTTGCGATCGTTCTAGCGACTCTAATTAAAAGACCACCTCCCCCTTCTCCTCCTCCTCCTCCCACCCCCTGCCACCACATCCCACTTTCGTTCTTTCATCGCGGCACGCATCTAAGTAATTGCTCGATCATTTCAATTTCTTCGGAACATTCCGAAACGTGCATGATCTTTCGCCGACGACGTTTGCTTTTCGTCGACGACAAGAAAGACGGATAAAGGCTTTGGGGAAGAACAAAGAAAAAAAACAAAACAAAAAAATAGAGAACAAGAAGAGGAAGAGGAAGGTAAAGATGAGAAAAAAAAAAAAAAAACAAAAAAAACAAAAGGACGATAGCGTACGAAGGTAGAAGATAGTGGTATATTCTATTCGTTGGATGTAACGTTAAAACGACGATTATAGGAGGATCGCGTGCGAGTAGTGCATACGTTTGAACGCACGTCAAACGTTCGCTTCTCGATTGGTCGGTCGGTCGGTCGGTCGGTCGGTTGTCGGTAAGTCTTACTCTCTAACCATAGAGAACTAGAACGAGAATTAGAACGAGAATGAGAATGAGAAATGGATGGAGAAAGAGAAAGGAGAGGGACGGATAGGTAGAAAAAGAAAAAGGAAATAAAAAGGAGAAGGAAAAAATCGCCCAAAGAATTAGAAAAACGAAAGAAATAAAGAGAGAGAGAGAGAGAGAGAGAGAGAGAGAGAGAGAGAGAAATAGAGAAATGGGAGAAGGTAGATGAATGAATGCTCGAAAAGAGAGAGAAAGAGAGAGAAAGAGAGAGAGAGAGAGAGAGAGAGAGAGAGAGAAGAGAGAAGAGACGAGGACAAAAGAAATTTAATTCCGTCGGTCGCGGCCACGCGCAAATAACTCTCGTAATGTTCAAGCAGGCAGGACCTGCTCTTGTCAGTCAAAGCGGAATGGAATGGAATGGAAAAGGGTGATGTCTTGCTGGTGAACCTTTGTCATCGGGTAGCAGAGGGAAGGAGGATCGTAAGAGGCAGAGAATGGCGTAGAGAAAGAGAGAAGAGGTTGGAAACAAAGGCACAATCAAGATTCCCATTTGGAACAAAACAACAGTTAGCTCGTCGTCGAGACGAAGGTACAACCTTCTCTTTCTTTCTTTCTTTCTTTTTTTTTTTCTTTCTCTCTCTCTCTCTCTCTCTCTCTCGCTCTCGTCTCGACTACTTCTCGGAGACTCGGATTACTACGGTCGGGAGTAAAAGCGACGAGTAAAGGGCTAACGAGGTGATTTCAGTCTCGTACGTCACCACCCCAAAATGTCCTTACGAATCAACCCGCCAAATTTCTCTCAGACCCATCACTTCTCTCTCTTTCTCTCTCTCTCTCTCTTTCTCTTTCTCTTTCTCTCTTTCTCTTTCTCTTTCTACGCTACACGTCTTCATTCGGTACTTATCGCTATTATCGCGTTTCCTCTTACACAGGAAAGGATCGAGGTGGAAGCCTTTCGTCGACTCTGCGAAATTTCTATAAGATAAGGATAGAGTGGGAGAGATAAAAAGAATAAGATAGATAGATAGAGATAGATAGATAGAGAGAGAGAGAGAGAGAGAGAGAGAGAGAGAGAGGATCCTTTAAAGGATCCTATAATTGTTTAAGTTATTTGGGATACGATGCGGTTGAGAATGGTTAGTTACAACAAATTTTCGTTTAAAATTCTATGTCCTCTTCGCGTCCCCGTCAGACTAATTTTTTTTTTTTTTCTTTTTCCTTTCCTTCTTCTTAGCTTTCCTAACCGAGAAACTGAAAAAGCTGTCGTGCCGCTACTGGTTTATGGTAATTGAAAGATAATGAAGTCTTCTTCTTTCTTACTTTTTTTTTCTCCTTCTTTTTCCACTTCTTCTTCTTCTTCTTCTTCTTCTTCTTCTTCTTCTACCACTACTACTTCCTTTTCTTCTCTTTCTTTTCATATTCCTCGTGCCTTTTTGAATTTATTCTTTATAATTGGACCGAGCGTGGAAGATAGATAAATAAAATTATAAATGAAATGAATTTATGTCGAATCTCTCTCTCTCTCTCTCTCTCTCTCTCTCTCTCTCTCTCTCTCGCTAACGGCGGAAAGGAAACCTTGAAGTTTCTTACAAACCATCGAATTTTATTCTTTAGGACGGACCTTAATATAGAAAGGAATAAACGGTAGGTAAAGTACGCTCAAGTCGATGAGGATAAAATAAAGTCCCGTGCTAAAGTTCACAGAGGGCTAATGAAATTGGATTAAACGAAAAGCTTCTCGTGGAATTTCTACGTTCGTCGTATTTCCCTTCATCATCTTTCCCTCGATGCAAACCTTCTAAATGTAATTGACTTGATATAAAATTCTTGCTCATTCGAATAGATTGCTTCTTCGCAAAGAAAAGAGAAGAGAAGAGAAGATCAAAAAAAAAAAAAAAAAAGAAATAAAGAAAACAAGAAGAATTAAGGAAAGAAGACGAAGAAGAAGAAGAATAAAAAAAGAAGAGTAAACCGCATCGAGGTGAACGTTTGCACGAAACATTTGTTCGTATCTTAATGTGGTAAAAAAAACGTTTAATTATCGATTAAGAAGAAGAAGAAGAAGAAGAAGAAAAAAACAGTACTTTTCGATTGCGAGGCACGATGGATCTCTTTATAAAAGAAATAAAATGTAAATGAGGAAGAGTAAGAGTACACCGATTACATTTTCCTTCGATTCTCCTCCGCTCGATTCGGTATAAAGAAAAAAAAAAAAAAAAAAAAGAAGGATGTTAAACCATTTCGATTGGATACTCAAATTGGATCGGGTAATGGCATGGTAACTTAAGGAAGGAAGAATCACTTTTTCGAATCACCGGACCGATCCGTGAAGACCATTTGGAATAAATCCCATATAAATAGGTGCCGATCTAACCCCTAAAGAAGTATCCGGATTTCGATTACCGCTGAAACATTCCCGACGTCCATCGCACTACGTCGTTCCAGGCCTGCTCGTTCGTGTAATTGCGTCTAACTGTAAACTTTTCCCGATCACCGCGCGATTAAACCAATGGAATTATTCCGTATCGATAAGAGATTCATTATCCGATGTGATGGTATAGCGGTCGATCGATGTTTTCGTTTAAAAAAAAAAAAAAAAAAAAAAAAAAAAGTATTAAAATAGAACGAACGATAATGCAATTATCTATCGATTAACGTTATCGGTTTTTTCTTATTTCCTTTTTTATTTTCTTTATTTTCCACGATCTCTCATTATTACCGTATATGTGCCACGAATTCGCATACGTATTTATTCAAACTCCGCCGGTTTTTCTCTTTTTCTTCTCTTTACTTTTACTTTTCTTTTCGATATAGAAAAAAAAAAAAAAAAAGAAAGAAGAAAGGAAAAAAGAAAAAGAGAAAAAAGACGGAACACGATCCAGGAATAAATGCTGCAGAAAATAGGAGAGCTGTCTTCGTTTTAACGTGAAATTAAAGAGATACGACACAGTTCGTACGTTTGATGAATGATTATTATAATCCGGCTGTATTGGCGATTCGCTTTCACGAAGTCTCGGATAATAAAACCATTGACTTTCAGTCAGAGAGGAGAATCGTTAGTAGTACGGTTTCGAAATTATCGATGCATTTGTCGGGGAATGCGTAACGACTTAACCGCACGAACGCGTACGTAGAATGAATGAGAGAAAGAGAAAGAGAAAAGGAAAAAGAAAGAGAGAAAGAGAGAGAGAGAGAGAGAGAGAGAGAAAGAGAGAGAAAGAGTTCGTACTCGTTGTTCCGTTGCATCGGCACGGTTTTCCAACTGGCGCACAAAGTGCCATTGTTCGTAGAGGATCATTAAAAGCCAGATAAGGAGATCGCAAAAGTGCCCCGAGAGAAACTGGACCGACGCGTTACCGACGATTAAAGTCACATAACCGAGTATACACGTCAGAGAATAAAGACGGGGAGGGGGAGGGAGAAGAAAATTAGCGTAACGGCGAACTAATGCGATGTACCGTATAAACGTATCGAACAAATATATGTCATGTGTGTGTATATATATATATATATATATATATATATATATATATAAATTAATATATATTATTAATATATATTAATATATATATATATATATATATATATATATATATATATGTATATATATAAATTAACGGGCTGGAAGATTCATTCTTTTAATTAAAATTTCTCCTTCTTATGGATTAATATGAAAGATGTTGCAGAGTCGAGAAATAAATATTACTTTCTCTCTCTCTCTCTCTCTCTCTCTCTCTCTCTCTCTCTCTCTCTCTTTCTCTCTTATGAAAATTAAAACTTTAACGACTCGAGTCGGCCGTTTCGTTGGCCGATGGTCGACGTCGACGTCGACGACGACGACGACGATACTCTTCTTCTTCTTTCCGTAATGGCAATGACGACGACGGTGGCTAGCACCTTTTCTTCCTTCTTCTTCTTCTTCTTCTTCTTCTTCTTCTTCTTCTTCTTCTCACTACCGGCATCACCATCTTCGTCGTCGTCGTCGTCGTCGTCGTCGTCGTCGTCGTCGTCGTCGTCGTCGACGTCGTCGCCATCCACCTCTCGTTCATTTCCTTTCATCGAGTATAACCCCGTCTTAGTCTATCTCTTACCGACTATCCCGTCTCACATTCGCTAAATGGAGATGCAACTTGGGAAATATACACGGAGTGTTGCAACGGCGCGAACGAAGCTACCTTTCGGATCAACTTGGGATATGGAAAGTGATACGAGAGAGGATGAGGTTAGAAGAGAGAGAGAGAGAGAGAGAGAGAGGTTGATCGAGGGCAAACGCACGATGAAAAAAAAAAAAAGAAAGTATGTGCGTGTGCGTGTGCGTGTGCGTGTTCGTATTATCCGTGTGTGTGTGAGAATGAGCGAGTGAGAGAAAGAGCGAGCTCGGTGATACTGTGCATTTACGTAAGAACCTACTTTGTATTCCCTGGTCGACGAGTTTTTTTTTTTTTTTTTTTTTTTTTAAATAATCGTTACGGAGCACTCCGACGATCGTCTTTCGAACGACCGCTAGGAAATGAGACGCTCGTTCTCTCTCCCTCCCTCTCTCTCACTCTCTCTCTCTCTCTCTCTCTCTCTCTCTCTCACTCTCTATCTCTTCTCTTTTCCTTTCTCATCTCCTATCTAAAATATCCATTTTAAAGTAAGAACTTTCAGGATCGGGATGTGTCCAATAGGAGACGACCATGGGGATATTTGTTCGAGAATCAAATTTTTTTCTGGCCTTTCTCTTTTTTGTTCTTTTTCTTTCTTTTTTTCTTTCTTTTTTTCTTTCTTGTACCCAAGGGTGTTAGGGTTCTATAGGAGACAATCGTTATATCCATATATCACGAGAAGGTAGGCAATGGACGAGACGCTCGAAGGAGGAGACGGGGAGGAGGGAGGAAATAAAAAACTCGATAACACCGTTCGAATCTCGGAGATCTCGATGAGACTCGAATGAATTCGTAGGCGACGATATATCCCGACGTATGTGATTCTTTCCCCCTCCACCCCCACCCTTCCTTTTTCGTTTCCTTTTTGTTTTCGTTTTTGTTTATGTTTTTTTTTTTGCCTTCTCGTACGAATTACCCCGTCACACGATATCTCCGATTCGAGATATGAAAATCCACGTAAGAGTTTGGATATTAAAAAACGGAGCAAACACGAGTAGTCCTCCTCGAAATGAAACTTTTCCGATATCGATTGGTCGCGCACGATGAATAATAAAAAAAAAAAAAAAAAAAAAGAAAAGAAAAAAAAAACAAATAGAGAAAGAAAAAAGGAAAGGAAAGAAGGAAAGAAAGAAAAAACACGATAAAATCAAATAAAACAGAAGAAGAGAAAAAAGCGAAGAGAGGGGTGGGGGAAAAAAAAGAAAAGAGATAACGGTGGGAAAGCGACAAACGTAATAACGTGGTCCATTGAGGAGAGGAAATAAATGTTAATCTCATATCAATTTCTATGTTGTCTCAACAGACATCAATTTATTTCTATTAATCTCGTTGACGTTCGAGTTCCGTCGTTGGAACGACATATACGCGTACAGACGCGCACACAAACGACGACTACTTTGAAAATGTTATCGGTTACCACATACCATTTTCGAATTTAATTGCACAAAAATGATTTATAAACGTTCGATTAATAACTATCGACTACGGTGATATTAAAATAACTAAAAGCAAGAGAGAGAGAGAGAGAGAGAGAGAGAGAGAGAGAGAGAGAGGGAGAGGGAAGAAGAAACAAATATGAGAATGATCATCGTTTTGCGATACGATTAAATAACGCGTTTGCGAAATCGTTCACGCCATTTTTCTTTTTCAATTCTCATTCGAACGAATTTGTCCTGACGGCGTAAGGGAGTAAAGGGTACGCCGCTCAAGTTAAACGAGAGGTAATTACACGGCGCTGGAATTGTCGGAGATACCTGGTAAAAGAGTCGTTTGCACGGAGGCAATCACAGAAATCGGTTTCTCAACGAATACGACGAGGTGCATACGTGTGTTTTACGTTTGCAGGATGTCTAAGTGTACGTGAAGGAACGATTGAGGGTTCAAAAGTACAAGGGTTGTTACGGAAGCGCATAAACGCAGCTGAATCTGGTTGAAAGGGAAATTAATTATTCATTCTTGGGTATTTCGCGTGGTGGTTTGTAATAGAACTTAAAAGTGAGATATAGACGGGTATCTGTCGTTAATTTAGGAATAGAAATTAACGTAACTCGAGAGCAAGTAAATTTTCTTTTGTTCGTTTATAAATTTATACGTTCCTTCGTATACGATAAAATTACGTCATAACGTTTTACAACGCAATGTGATTAGAGTTTCGAATCTAATCGAAACACATTCGACTACGATGGACGATAAAGCGTGTAACTATGCGCATACATACATAGCAATACGTACGTACGTAGGTACGTACATAGATAGATAGATAGATAGATAGATAGATAGATAGATAGATAGATACCTACGTGGATAGCGTGCAAATACATCGCGTTAGCACTGTACCGGGCAAACGTTTATTTCGGTAGGGTCGCTGCTCATGATATAGGTTTCTACAGAAGCTGTTAGGATAATCGTACGAGTCTAACCTCGATGTCTAATGCGTTTCCAACGTGAGAACGTAAAGCGAGTAGATTACGAAATTTGCTTACCGGTCGTACATTCGGTAATGCGATCTAAGCGAATTATTACCGTTTGAACAGTGTAACTGGGATACCGTGTACCTGGGTATCCTCGATCGTTTGTTGCCATGGCAGATAACTACGATATTGTTATTTATAGTTAAACTAACGGGAGGATATTATCTCGTTAAGAATTCCTGAAATAAATTATATCGATGGAACGTCTTGAATAAAAAAAAAAATAAATATATATATATATATATATATATTGTGTGTATATATATATATATATAATTTCGATGTAACAAGGCATATCATTCTCCAGGATTGAGAATACATATATCTCTTAAAGAGATTAATCCGACATTGTGATTTGCGATAATCGTTAGGTATTGGCATTCGGCTATCTCTTAAACGTTAATTCGTCCTGTCCAAAGTGAAGCCATTGGCCTCGGTTGGTACCATCGAATACCAAGCTAGAGCAGAGAATCGCAGTAGTGGCTTGATACAGACCGGCTAGAAATAACGCTAGATAACGCTTACATACCCTATTGATTTGTCAGTACATGTAATGGCCTCTGATATCTACAACGCGGAATTCCATTGAACTGACTTCTCTATCCTCTCCCATCTCTCTCCCTCTCCTCCCACCTATCCTCTCTCTCGCTCTCTCACGCTCAATACCTTCGCACTCCGATCATGCGGTCTCGTCGTTTGAATTAATACGGGCTGTTATGGTATTGCTACGTGCCATTGTGCCATTTCTCTGCAAAATTAACGCCACTACTACTCGACGATTTATATATCGTTCAAGGAACAGACTGTACACACGCGATTCGCCCTTTTCTTATTACCCCGGTTTCATTAATTTCCATCTAGCCTATCGCCTTTATGTTAATGCTCCTCTCCCTGCCCCTTTCATGCGACCCCTATGAAAATCAACGATTATTTGTTTTTCTTTTCCTAT
>OU426860.1:4932429-4942429 GCA_911387685.1 Dolichovespula media
TCTAAGCGGATAAGAAGACTTCTCGGAAGGACGGATCGCCTTCCTGAGAAAGTTACTAACCTACCTATACCCGTACCCTAACCTATACCTATACCTATACCTTGGTATAAAATATTACGCGAGGATAGGACTCGCGCGCGCGGCTCACTACCTACTACTCGCGTTTCTTCTCGCTCGGCCTTTCTTTTTCTTACTCTCCCTCTCCTACCCTCTCCTTCCTTCTCTCTCTCTCTCTCTCTCTCTCTCTCTATCTATCTATCTATCTATCTATCTATCTATCTCTCTTTCTCTCTCTTTCTCTCATTCTTTCTCTTTCCATCTTTCGTTCCGGGTATAGAGGGTTAACGAGCTGCATAAAGGAGCCGTTTTCTTCGTAGTATTCCGCGACACGGCGATGGAACGTTAGGCAGTACCCCCGAGCTGTGGAATGGCGGAAGAACAGTTAGAAGCAGCGTCTGAGAACCATGAAAAAGCGCCGATCCAAAAACGTCTTTTGCGGTCGCCTCGCGAGAATCATCAATTTCTTGCTAAACTAAGGAAGAGGGTAGGGTCGGGTAGGAGAGCCGGGCGAGGAGGGAAGGGGCGCGGTGGGGTGGGGTGGGGTCGGGAGGAAAAAGGCCAACTCTAGCCCGCTACCACACGCGCACACACATACATACACTCTCTTCTAACATTTATACATCCAACAGACAAGTATAGAGATGGTGCACACGAACGTAACGTGAATCAGCGATCCGTACGTTCTAATAAACCTAGACCGACGCTATTTAGTGACGCTATTTCTTATTATACTTTGCACGGTTATGTCAATAGTGAAGTTCTTTTTTCTGGATGGAAAGACGCGTGGGAATATCGTCGATCGATTTAGACCGTAATTTCTTTTTACATTTTTTTTCTATTTTCTATTTTATATACACATATATATATATATATATATATATATATATAATTTTTTTATTTTGTTGTATTTTTTTTCCTTTTTTTTCTTTTTTTTTTTTTTTTACTTCGTATCTCGTTTCTCGATTAATTGCGAAACTCTTTCGCACGGATATATATATATATTTTTATATATGTATACGTAGAAAACGAAACGAGATAAAACGCCGACGACTTAAAAGATCCCATCCATCATTTTTCCCCAGGAAAATACAAATTGGGACGCTTTCAACGTACCATATTCCGATGCGATGCGATAATCGTTTTATCTAAAAAGCAGCCACGACAAAGGACAAACGAAATTGCTCGAGCCATCCACCCCCGAGGCCCGCGCCACCCCCGTCCACTGCACGCCCCTCTACCAGGCATTTCCCGTGACTCCTATTTATTTCACGGTTCGTCGTTTTACCGCGCATGGGGTCGCTTTGTGTACCAACCGCTTAAACTTCGTAATTTCTCCAAGCTCTAGAAATAAGGGCCCTAATGAGAGATAATTTCTTAGTTGAAAATTCTCTCTCTTTTCTATTTGGAGAAAATTAGATTCCTCGTGGGACGAAGTATGTCGACTCAATTACCATTCGAAAAATACTTCTTCTTTTCTATGTTCGGACGAACGATCGAAAAGTTGTTCTCGAGCTCTTTCAAACGTCAATTGCGAATAGTTTCGTTTTGGAAGGACAATTGATTACGGAGAGAAGGGATTAGAGAGAAAACGGAGGAAAAGAAAGTTGAACGAATTTTTGGTATTAATGGACGTTAAAAATACATTTGTTTATTCATGCACTCGCGAGAATAACTTCTATGAATTGATATAGGGAACCGAAATTCTCAAAGTTTCATTCGCGTTAAATATTAATATATATGAGAGTAATTTGCTTGTTTATCCGAGAGAGTTTTAATCGTTGAGAATCGTCGGCTGAACAATTCAAAGTCTATTCAATTAATGATCATACAAGGATTATTACTTCTATACTGTTCTTCTCTTTTTGTTTTTTTATTTTTTATTTTTTATTTTTTTCAGCTAGCGTATTTTCTATTCTTTCACCTGAAATATGCATTGCGAGCAATTGGGTCGTGAAAAATTACCGATTTTCTTTTTCCGTAAACTGAGTATTTAAATCTCTAAAAGTTTGGAAAGCCCGGATATAAATCATTGATATTTTTACGTGCAACACTTCAAAATATATCTATTTCTATTAACTCGTTAAGTTAAATCCACAGTAAATTTCAACGATTTATTGTATGTTATTTATCGTATTTATTGTATTGTAGGTCACCAATATCTTCGTACATGGTACCCGTTTAACTCGTCGAGCTAAGTATTACGAGGATCGATATACGATCGCGTATAAATCGATATAAATCGATTGTGTCAATGAGATGTATCAATATAGATAGTAAGTATCGATAAAGTTTTTTTTTTTATCCAGTGTCTTATAAAAAACTGTGTTAACAAGAATGAAACAAATGTGTATTCATCGTGTCGATCGGGTGTGTAATAAAAAAAAAAAAAAAAACGATTGTAAACGAAAAAGATGTAAGCTGATTTTTTTTTTTTTATTTCATGTCATACGATACCTATCGAAAAAGCACTCTTTTTTTTTTTAACCATCGATATAACATCTCGCAGATTTATCTGAACGAGAGCACGAAAAAGTTGTATACCTTTCTCGTTGCCCGATTTCATGAAATGGTTTCGAGTGTGTTTATGAAAACTCACATAAAAAAGAAAAGAAAAAAAAAAAAATAAACAAGCAAACGAACTCGAAAAAAACATCTACAAAAAAGAAACCGAGGCCGTTGCATAGTTTTTTTTCTTACTTTTGTCAGACGATACTACGAAACGAAACACAAAGATAGCTATCACTTAACGAATTAGAGATTTACTAAAACTGATAAATATTTCTCTGTACCTGTTTATATATGTATATATATCGAAATGGATTTGGAGCCGTTGAAATTTGACGTAATTGTTCTCGTCGCAAACTGTTAAACTGTTAATTTCGAGAATAACAGTGATTACGAACGTTACGCGGGACTTCATTAGTAAATTGAAATATTCTTCGTTAGTATATTCGTTAAGTAAAATAAATAATTTCATCTACATTAATACTGTTTAGACTGTATTAACGTAATTATCAATATGAATATCTCGTATCGAAACGTAGGTATTAATTTCTATCGGTACAAAGATTAAACTTTCTCTGCTCTGTATATCTGAATTAGATTTTATAATACGTAATGAATACGTGTTATCAATGAGCTTTCTATCATCTGTCTCTCGTATCCATCATACAGCATAATACATATTTACATCGATTACATATCGATAATCAGACGCAATAAAGAAAATTAATTTAACTTTCAGAGCCGATGTGAATTGAATATTTATCGAGTTTTAACATCTCGCACAACACGCGCGCATACACACACACACACACACACGCACACGCACACGCACACGCACACGCACACGCACAGTGCATTATGAGAAAGAAGAGATGAAAGATGAGCGGAGGTAGATAAAAAAATAAGGAAGGAAGGAAAAAAAAAAAGAAAAAGAAAAAGATAAAGTATCGGAAAAAGCATTTCTAATCGGAAATTGCTAAGGCCTCGTAAAAGCGTTTTACATCGTCGCAAAGATCTTTCTCTCTATCTCTCTTTCTCTATCTCTTATACTCTCCGTATTTCACGCGCATTTCACGGTCATTTATTTAAACCGATGTTCACTTGAAATTTTTCGACGTCACTTCGTTTCGATGTCGCCGTCCAAGTCATTTCGACGTTCTCTCTTTCTTTTTTCATTTAATCCAAGTTTTATATATATATATATATATATATATATATATATATATATATATATATATGTATGTATGTATCAATTTTTTTTTCTCGTTTGCTTCACCTACCAGAAAGATCGTAACGTAGAAGCATTGTATGTAACTGACGTATAAACTAATGCTAATTCGTTAATTACCACGATATACCTACTTTAAGTTGCTACCGTTGAACGGTTGCCCGTTGTTAACAACGTTTTATTCTTTGCATTCGAATCATTGTACCATATTATTCTTGTCTTGGCTATCTGCCCTCTTAATGTCCGTGTTACGCGCTACTTGGTAGCTCGGTTTCTTCTGTGAGTTCCTTTCTCTCCCTTCTTCCGTTTGTCTATCTCTCTCTCTCTCTCTCTCTCTCTCTCTCTTATTCTGTCTCTCTCTTTCTCTTTTTGCACCAGTTTGATACTTTCCTGATCTCAAATCTACGTATGCAAGTATGCACTTACGTAAGCACGTAAGCGTATAGACAATGTTATAAAATCAAAAATCTATTCCCTGTCAACGATCGAACCTTTCCTTCTTATTATTATTATTATTATTATTATTATTATTATTATTATTATTATTATTATTATTATTATTATTATTATTACTCTTATTTTTATTCTTTTTTTCATAATTTTTCATTTCTTTCGAAAGGAGCCACCCCCCATTAACCTTCGTGGATTGAATTCTCGAAGAAAAAAAAAAAGAAAAAAAAAAGAAAAAAAAAAGAAAAAACGAAAATTATTTTTAACGCGCCCAACGTAATTTCATTATCCCATTCGCATGGGAACAATTAAAACGAAAGAAATATAATAACATTGTGAAAGCCAATACGATAATAAGATTATGAAACATAATAACGTTACATTTCCGTATTGAATTTCTTTCCGTACGTCCATATATGCATCGTCTACTTCCTATCGCGATCATTAAAACGTAGGAAAGATGGAACGGATATTATTTTCTCGTTTGAAATGTTCTTTGAATTCTAACGGTTTTAATCGAATCAAAAAAAAAAAAAAAAAAAAAAAAAAAGAAAGAAAGAAAAAAGAAATAATAGTCGGGATGGTGTTATGTATTAGCAGATAAACCATAGCTTTCACGAACTCGAGCTATTCCTTGACTAATGAGCGATTAATATTTAATTGACAATGACGGATCAGCAACGATTTAACATTCCGTAGAGACATAGAGAGAGAGAGAGAGAGAGAGAGAGATCCTTTCGCGAGATGTTGCAAAATCGTGAGAGGAACGATGAGAGCGTAACTTATCGCTATCTGTTTTGTAAAATCGCAAATATAAAGCGCCTTGGCTTATTACATTCGCTTCCCCTCGGTCATGGTTTGATTTTTTTTCTTGTGTCTTTCTTTCTTTCTTTCTTTCTTTCTTTCTTTCTTCTTTTATTTTTTCTTCTCTCTCTCTCTCTTTTTTCTTTAGTACAGTCTAGGTTCTAGACGCGTGCGTGAGTCCGAGCGATGTTGAGATATGACAAATTGCTAGACGTTTATGCAACTGCACGAGTCTAGGAAGAGAGAAAGATGGCTTTGCGTTAGCGGGACGTGGAGGCTTTAGATGTGCCATGGAACGCACGAGGCAAAGTGTTTCTGAGGTCGAGCGAGATGTATCAAAACGTTTTATACCGATGAAGCGTACGTTGTCTGTATATACGTATGAAATAGAGAAAGAGAGACATAGAGAGAGAGAGAGAGAGAGAGAGAGAGAGAGAGAGAGAGAGAGAGAACAACAGTATTAGAAACGTGTTACATTAATTTTCATTACTTTTCCATCCTCCTTACAATTTGATCAATCCGATCATCTTCGTTTTTTTTTTTTCCTTTATCGTTTACAAAAAGATCTATAGGATATGCTTCATGCTTTTTCTACGAATAGAATTGCAGTGACTTATGAAAATTAATTGAATATAATTAATATTTAAATTGGATGAGAAAGTAGAAAAGGGTTTACCTACATACACACACACACACACACACACACACACACACACACACACACACACACACACATGTACGTATGTACATTCAAATCAAATTCGAAAACAGGAAGAAGAATCTTTTACACCTACACGTTTCATCTTCTTCTTATTAATATTATTATTCCTCTTTCTACTTTCGCGATCTACTTAATACCGAGAATAAAACGTTTACCCCTACCCCTTCCACCCCCCCCTCCCCCCTACTCCTCCTCCTTCTCTCGGTCCTAAGCGGCAGCATATAAAAAGTCATTAACGTCGTTGCAAGCTGGCAATTACGGATTCCATTACGGCCAATTAAATGCAATCAGAAGATAATTAAATTGGAGGAGGACTTTCGAATCGTCGACGATAACGTTTAGATAGTACGCGCGTTTGCCTCCTTGGGCCTACAACAAATAAAGAAAAAGGATAGTTATGTTCGAACGGAGTAGAAATAGAAAGATGAAAAAAGAAAAAAATAAAAGAAAAAAAAAAGAAAGAAAGAAAGAAAGAAAGAAAAACTGGAAATCCCACGTTGCCTTTTCCTCGATCGATCAATTATGATTTAACAATTCTTCTGCAACTCTCTCTCTCTCTCTCTCTCTCTCTCTCTCTCTTTTCCCATCGTACGCTTAGTGTATTTTTCATCAAATAGAAATAATAATACACAAGAAAAGAGAAAAGGAAAAAGGATGGACGGGTGAAAAAATAAGGGACAACAATTATCTACTTTCAATTTTCCTCCCAATTCAATTTCGATTTATTTTACGAATGGAATGCAAATTATTCCGCCGGCAAATAATATTTTCCACGGTGAAATTTTTCAAATCAAAATAATATATTAGTTTCACAAACTCGTTCCACCAATACTAGGGATGTTAACTAAATTGTAAACTATGTACCTAATTGTACACGTACACGTGCACGTCTACACGTGCACGTACTTACTTAGTCTATATGAGTTACGTTTGCATATCCTCCGAAGTTAATACGTTCCGTAGTTCTCTCTCTCTCTCTCTCTCTCTCTCTCTCTCTCTCTCTCTCTCCAGCTAACTGTTCTCTCTTTCTTTCTGCGTATTTTTTTTCTTTTCTTTTCCTTTTCTTCCCACAATTACACCGATGGATCATCGTCCACGTCTTAAGGTTTCGTAAATGTTCTCGCTTTAAGTTTTACCTTCCGTAATGATACAAGACACGTACGCGAAGTATCTTAATAGTTTTTTTTTTTTTTTCCTGGACAAAGAAGTTGGACGAACATAATATTTGATCGATTATTTCTAACGATAAAATGTTTTGACGAATCCAATGGAAAATAATGAGGAAGTTATATATATATATATCGATCAACAATTTCGAACTTATCGTTTATCGGTTAATCACGTCTGCGACAAATACACAAACACACACACACACACACACAAACATATGAGAACGTGAATACGTGATTGCGACTGTTCGCTGTAACAATCCGATATATAGGTAATCGTTAATTAAATGTTCACGTCATGCGTCGTTATCGACGACAAACTAATTGCCTATTCGATATTCATAAAGATGTGAGTATCCATAAAGTATGTCAAGCGTGTTTGATTGTTAAGGAAAGAGAGAGAGATAGAGAGAGAGAGAGAGAGAGAAATAGGGGGCAACAAAAGAAAAATAGAAACTCTACAGTCTTGTTAACGATTTTAATATATTCGTCGAATTAACTGATTAAGAAATCGAATGATTATACGAAGGGGAAAAATGAATGAGGGGAGGATGGACGGGAAGACGGAGCATCGACGACGCGAGTTTACTCTTTTTCATTCTCTCTCTCTCTCTCTCTCTCTCTCTCTCTCTCTCTCTCTCTCTTTTATCTCGCTTTATGCGCTTTTACGCTAAGCTTTACCCGACTAAGAAGAGTAACCGGCCAGGCGAAAAATTGAAAATTTACCTCCCGTTTTTCCTGAGTCTTCGCCTGCGGTAAGAGTCAGTTTTATTTGTTCAAGAAGAAAACGAGGATGAAATAATAGTAGTTGGGAAGATAAAGAGAGAAAGAAAGAAAGAAAAAAGATAGATAGATAGGTAGAAATACACACACACACACACACACACACATATATATATATATATAAAGAGAGAGAGAGAGAGAGATAGAGAAAAAGAGATGATGATGATATACAACGGACGCCGTGCCATGAATTTCGTAAAACTAACAAATAATATGAATCAAAACTATGCGATTACCTTTCTTCATTCCTTATAAAATATAGAAAAATTCTCAATAATAACGTAACAACAAAACATTGACAATAATTAACGATTTCATTATAAGAATCATACACGTATGATTACACACCCACACACACACACACATATATATATATATAGGTATATCTTATCTCGCATCTCTTATCGATTCTATTCGTTCGTATTTTCGATCATGAAATCGAAACACGGAGAAGATACGAAACGGAATTGCTCGTAAGTTTATTTCTTAGAGGGAGTAGTAGTAACGACGAGACGTGGACCGCTATACCTTTTCGAAAGAAAACGAACGGGTCCGCGCCCATCTCTCCTACCGATCCTTCGATCCTCATTACGGAACGACAGCTACAGGAGAAGAACGAGAGGAAGAAAGATAGACGCACATACACACACACACATACACACACACACACACACACACACACACACACACACACACATACACAGAGAGAAAACGAATGGAAGAATGTGCTCTCAGCAGCAGCCAGTCGGCACGCTCGAACGCGTTACGAAATAGTGCAGGCGTTTAGTGTCCATTACCAAAGCCGTAAATTCGAATCGTCGAGGCGGAAGTCTTCGAACGAAAAATCGAACTCGCAGAAACTTAAAAGAGCTTCCTTTCGGTTTATCGAGATTACTTTACCGAAACGATATCGCGATCCTTTAAGATCAAGAATTTGATTTATTGTCATTTAAGTATTGCCGTTCCTTTCGGTTTTTTTCTTTTTCTCCCGGCGCTCATTCTCTTCATTCGCTCTTTTCCCTTTTCCACTTATTTCTTTTTTCCCTCCTTCAATCCTCCGTCATCCAATTTTTCTTTCCTCTCGTTTTTCTTTTTTCTTTTTTTTCTTTTTTTTTAACACCGCAAAAAAATTATATAACGTTACGTCGTATATCGTTTCAACGTTATAAAAATTAATCGTACCGACGTGATTATAGAATATATCATCGAATTCATATATCACGTCACCTTCCTATATAATTTTCATTTAACACTATATGATCCAATTTCTCTTCCTTATCTATCTATTTAAAAGAAATAAAAAGAAAAGAAAAGAAAAGAAAAAATATATATATATCACTTCGTACTTCGGGAAAAAAAAAAAAAAAGAAAAAAAAAGAAAAAACAGAAAGCAAAAGAGAAAAGCACGTGCAGAATTTCTTGTATTAGGTGACGATAATACGTCGACGATGAAACGAAATATAAATGAAAAAATACGAAGACCCTTTCTACGTAATTGTGCGACTTCAAAAGGGTTACATGACGACGTTATTAATTAATGAAACGATAAGAACAATTTCCTCTCTCTCTCTCTCTCTCTCTCTCTCTCTCTCTGTCTCTTTATCGTGATAAATCGAGCCGAGAAAAAACGTATTTACGCCGATTGAATGGTGGGTACATCATCGGGTGAAAACTCTTTTTTTTTTTTCGGATTCGCTTGAGAGTTCGTGCAACGAGCCGAAAGCCGCTGTGCGAGTACCTCCCGACCGCAAGCCACGTTATTAGTAAATAAAGACGCGAGGAGATTCTATTTGCAGGGCAACGTCGCGGGGTAGCAGTATGTACAGAACACTCGACCACGAGGCACTTCTTCGACTCTTCCTAATGCACTCTAACTCTCTCTCTCTCTCTCTCTCTCTCTCTCTCTCTCTCTTTATCTTTCTCTCTCACTGTTACTCTATTCGTCCTTTTCTATCTCTCTTCATCTTCTTATTTTTACTTCATTTCTCTTTCCCACTCATTTTTACCGACTCTCTCTCTCTCTCTCTCTCTCTCTCTCTCATCTTCTCTCTGTCTCTCTCTCTCTCTCTCTCTCCAAGATTTTCCGAGAAACTCATCCCATGCGCTTCTTATCTCAACAATCTACACCGTCGATCGAGTTATCCCTTAATCTCGTTTGTCAAAGTTATCGTACCATTTCTATCATTAATTATTATCGAATGATTGAACGAAAAATAAAATGAAGAAAATGAAAAAAGAAAGAAGAAGAAGAAGAAGTTTCTTCTCGACGAAGTAAAAAAA
>OU426860.1:4947429-4957429 GCA_911387685.1 Dolichovespula media
AACATCATTTTCTCACTTTCTTGTTCACGAGATTGGAGCGAAGTGTGACATGATGCCGCAACGTAGAGAAAACTTTAACGAGTGAGAGAAAGAGAGAGAAAGAGAGGGGGTCGGAGAGAGAGAGAGAGAGAGAGAGAGAGAGAGAGAGAGAGATGGAGGGAGGGAGGGAGGGAGGGAGGGAGGGAGAGGAGATACACTCTTGTCATAGTTATCAGGGGGAACGTAAGACGGTATGAGACGAGACGAGACGAGACGAGACGAGACGAGATGAGACGAGACGAGACGAGACGAGACGAGGTGTCGACACTCGCGGCTCAAAAAGCTATAAATCTCGATGATAAGTAGAGGAACGGCGGCGGCTTTGTCTCTCGCGAATCGACGCGTAGTAAAGCTACGATAAATCAAAGCGATGCTCTCGATATCGTTCGGCTAAAGTGCTTCGCAACGAGGCAGATTTTAGAAACTAGCTATAAGAGACGCGAGAAAGGAGAAATGAATTGCCCGTGTGCTTAAGCGAGGAGAGAGGATACTTACGATCGATATCGATATTGATCGTTTCGATCGATTCCGATATAGATCTCTTACTTTATTCGCTAGCGTGAAGAAGCATACTCTATCTCTATCTATCTCTATCTCTCTCTCTCTCTCTCTTTCTCTTCTCTTTTTCTCTTCTTTATATGTTTTATTCGCATGCCAGTTGAACATAAAAAAATCTGAGATCCGTAATAACGTCAAAACGACGACGTGATCTCGGTCGGATGTTAGTTATTCGTCCGTCTGCGAGCTGCTTAAGTAGACGTAATGAAACGATTAAATAATCTGTCATCCAGCGGGGCAACGTTACCCGTTTAATGTTGGGCAAGAAAAATCGAGTCTTGTCGAGTCGAGTCGAGTCGAGTTGAGTCGAGTCGAATCGAGTTGAGTCGAGTCGAGTCGAGTCGAGTCGAGTAGAGCAAGGAGCTGCCTCTTGAAATTCCAAGAGAGAAGTGCGCACAGCCTACTCGAGATCTTTTAAAAAGGCTTTTAAAGTAATTCGACGATCCTCTAATTACGTTTGAAACGACGTTCCATCGTATTATTCATCCTTGAGAATATCGAATATAATTTTCTAACGAATACCTTCGAACGACGTGACGATCTTTCTTTCTTCTCTCGTTCGGTACGCGCGTATCAACGATCGAAGAAAAACTATCGAAGGAATAACGAGACCGTGAAAGAGGAGCCTTCAATCTTTTACGGAATCATTGGATGTATATTATATATGTAGGGGGCGGCGTTAGATAGAAAATTGACGTTTCAAACGAATTTACGTGGAACGTTTTACGACATGCAACGTTCTCGCGATAGGCGATTGTGGTTATATCGTGAGGCAACACAGATATATATATATATATATATATATATATATATATATATATATATATATATATATATATATACATATATATATACGTATATCCAGTAGAACATAGATTCGTTGTAAAAGCTCTTGTCGGTGCGATAAGCCGAGAAACAAATAACCTCGTTACGTTATCCGTCCTTTGAAATGCATAAAGCGAAAAATAGAAAGAGACAGAAATAACGGGGGGGAGAGAGAGAGAGAGAGAGAGAGAGAGAGAGAGAGAGAGAGAGAGAGGGAGAGAGAGAGGAAGTCGCAGAAATACAAAAATAAAAAAAGAAGCAATAAAGAAAGAAAGAAAAAAAAGAGAAATAGAAAAAGAGCAAGAACAAATAAAAAGAAAATTGGAGCAAGTCAACGAAGAAGGAGTTTATGTAAATCAGCGAGGAAAGGTCGACGGAATTAGAGCCGCTATTATTAACATTGGCCTCGCATGGCTTAATATTTAAATGTACGTTCCAACCGGGTTGGTATTCGTTTCGGTAAGGATAGCCTCGTTTCGACGGATTATTAGAAGCGCAAAGTTCGCGTGGAATAAATAATACGCGTCGTGTGTACAAGCCAATGAGATGGACTTAAAAAAAAAATTTCATCGGAATAGTCACGGCAAAGGGAAAGAGAGATAGAGATATATATATATATATATATAAAGAGAGAGAGAAGGAGAGAGAAAATAAATACATGTAAATTCTTTCGATAACATTGATTCCTTCCTTCATTAGCCAAGAACGAAAAACGTTCTTTCATATTGCAAGAATTTACGAAAGTATTTTAAGATCGCGACGTAGAGATATCCTTTATCAAAAGTAAACCCTTACAAGGTATCTTACGAGAGAGAACACCGTGATAGGAGGATTCTTTGTATTAAGGTCGAACGATAGAATGTAAACAAAAAGAGACGGGGCAAAAAAAAAAAAAAAAAAAAAAAAGCAAGAAGAACAAAAAAAGAGAAAAGATAAATAAAACATAAAGGTACAGTGAATCTCGAGTCACCGAATATGGTCCATTCGTTGCTTTCTACTCGTTTCTTAGCCCCCACCCCCCACCCTCTTCCCTCCCCACGAAGAAGGAGATAACTTTCCTCCTTTTTTTATTTCATATACATTTACACGCACGCACACGGACACTCGCGCGCGCGTACACTTACACGTACACGTACACGTACACGTACACGTTACACGTAAACTTTTCATTTATATTAATTTTTCTCTTCATTTTTTTCTCTTGTAATTTTATTGTATTCTTTTATTTCTTTTTTTCCTTTCCCTTCCTACTCCCGGAGTATCTCTCGGATTTTATCAGACCAGCAGCTGTCCGGATCTCGTTCCAGATCTTAAAGTTTTCAATTAACGAAGTACCTTACTCGCGTTCTCACGGCGACGATCGGTGATAAAACGTTGGGAACGGTTTAGATCGGATATAAGAGCGACAACGTTCGAGAGGGGTCATTAAGGCAAAGTCGAGAACGAGAAAAGAGAAGGTTATCGAGGCAGACTACCAAAGGAGTTGCTGTTATCTACCTACTACTACTACTACTACCACTACTACTACCTTGCTTGCTTGCTTGCTTGCTTGCTTACTTGCTTGCGTGGCCTGGACCAGTCCAGACACAGCTCAGACGGAGTTAACAAGAAAAACATCACGATAACGAGCGAGAGAAAAGACGTCACGGTATTCTCAGTTTTCTGAAGGCATCTTTTCCCCTCCTCAATCTCTCTCTCTCTCTCTCTCTCTCTCTCTCTCTCTCTCTCTCTCTCTCTCTCTATGTATCTATCTATATCTCTCTTTCTCTTTCTTCTACTTTTATGTTCTTACAGATTCACTTGCTACGTAAATTCCATAAATTTCACCCTGTTAACGACCACCATCCGGCGGTAGTACGTTGCTGACCTCGGTCAGCCACAACTGTATCTTTACGATGGCAGCAAAAAGAGAAAGAACAAGGAAGAGAGACAGACAGACAGATAGATAGAGAGAGAGAGAGAGAGAGAGAGAGAGAGAGAGAGAGAGAGAGAGAGAGAGAATACCGCAAATGAATTTGTTCTCAAACACCGCTGACCTTCGTCCGTAGTGCTGCTAAAAGGTTTCCGGGTATATACACGTATATATATGTATATATATACGTGTATATATATATATGTATATATATATATATATGTACATATGCCCGTTTAAGGAAAATTCTCCCACGAATCTTGAAAGATCACCTCCATTCATCAGTTTGGTCGTTTATAAACGAGTATGGAATTTATACCAATCGATTCGCACGTCGATCGATATTCTCCAGGTAAACAGGATCGGAAGGACCACGATTCTCTTTATCTTTGTTTTTTCTTTTTTTTACCACCACTCTCCTTGACCCCACCGCCCACCCCCCTCTCTCTCTCTCTCTCTCTCTCTCTCTCTCTCTTGAGAGTGATCGACACAAATTACGAGACTCCTGCTAACGGTAAAGTTCTCGCGTAGGCACGTTCAAAGTGCAAGTTCGAGTGCGTTGCGATTCCGGCTTTCGAAAAGTATGTACAGAGAACTCGAGACTGGCAGACGTTGCCAGACGCTTGGAATATTGAAAAGCAACGAGACGAAGAATGAATGATAAAGAGTTGGGTGGGAGGTTGCAATGAGGGTGATAACCGACGAAACCAGATCTTATTTGATTAATATGAAAAAGGGAACATTGTTATATTTAGGTATACGTATGTAGATCTCGTGTGGTAGATTTCTTAAATTCATTTCCACGAGGATACCTAATGAAATTCGACGACGCTCGTTTACGGGACGATCTTATTATATGGGTCGGTGAAACACGACGAAACAACGGGTGCACGGTGAAAAGCAAAAAAAAAAAAAAAAAAAAAAAAAAAAAAAAGAAAAAGAAAAAAAATCAAAAGAGAGAAAGAAGAGGAAAAGAAAAAAAGAAAAGAAAAAGTCGCACGCGGAACGACTGGCTAAATTCGGCCGGATGGAAAAAGAGGCCATTTCGGTGTCTGTTCCTGCCAGATACGACTCGTCGCTTGAAATTCGTCCACGTTTATATGGCCATACGGAAAATCGAGCCTCGATGTTCTCTCTCTCTCTCTCTCTCTCTCTCTCTCTCTCTCTCTCTCTCTCTCATTCCTTTTCATTGAAATCGTGCCAAATTTAAAATTAAAGATCGTCTCGCACCGTCCGGGAGATATCCACTCGCGGTTCAAAAATCATTCCGCGATAACGCCGGGAAACGTTAAGTATAATGAGGGCCATACCCATGGACGGACTTTTAACCCATAGAGAAGAGAATTAAGTCCTGAGTTTCGAATTAAAACCGGAGCTACGTAGACTCTTTTAACGCGTAAAAGAGAATGATCCCGGGCGCGGATTGCAAAGATCGTAAAACTTAACTGTCACTCGATCTCCCGAAGGGGGGAATATACTCTACCCCTCCCTCTACCCCGTGCACATAATAAAATCTAATAAGAAAGTTTATCTCGCGTAACAACTGGTAGTTGGATGGATATTTGCGAGTACGGGAGCGAGCGAGTCTTCGTGCTTCGAGTGACTTCGAGCTTTATATATATATATATATATATATATATATATATATATGTATCTTAAAGAGTAAGAGAAAGAGATAGGGAAGGAGGACGGATAAAAAAATAAAAAAAGAGAAAAAAAATAAATAAACAGAGAGAAGAAAGATAAAGAGAAAGAGAGACGTTATTTTCGATTACAAAGAGGAAGAAGCGTTATTATATTGCTTATTTACGAGGCTCTGTATCCGGTTTACCAGTAAGAGAAGACAGTCTGCTACGTTTTGTTGCCGAGTAAGACTAACTGTACTTCTTGGTGGACGTCGAAGTAGACGACGAAAGGGTATCGGTACCAACGAGTCTTCTCTCTCTCTCTCTGTCTTTCTTTCTATCTCTCTCTTTCTTTCTCTTTATCCGGTGATACACGAAGAAAAAGAAAGAGTAAAGGATGAAGGAAGGCAGATGGAAAGCGAGTCCTCGCGTAGATCTCCTCGTGCAAATATTGCGCTGACCAATGGGGAGGCCGATATCTCTCTGACACGCGAGCTCTCTCGTCTTAACGAGATCGCATAAACGTTCGATCGACGAGTACATATACAAGTTCGTCGAACGATATATGCCTATGTAAAAGAAGATATGTACCTATATATATGCAGGTATATGTTATGTACCTATCTATCTATCTATTTCTCTCTTCTTCTCTCTCTCTCTCTCTCTCTCTCTCTCTCTCTCTCTCTCTATCTCTCTCTCTTTTTTATATCTCGGGGATCAAGGATAATATTATAGAACGTCGAATATGAAGTATCGATCGATTCCAACGAGCAATAGTGATCACGGTAACATTCAGTTATCCTAAAAGGGAAGAAATTAATTCTGATGGCGATAGCAAGACGAATAGAAAGGAAAGAAGTTAAAAGGTGAAGGGAGGTAGAAGCGCGAGAGGGCCCAACCGAAGACGAGGGGAGGGGGAGGGGGAGGGGCGTTGAGAAGGGAGAAAGAAGAAAAGAAAGGAAGAAAGAAAGAGCCAAAAAAAGAAAAAAGAGGAAAAGAAAAGAGGGTGGGTGGTGGTACTCTTAAAGTAGGTACTCTCGAGGGAACGCGGGATACCAAGGAGGGCCGTAACTTTCGTTCGAAGGCCGTCTAATTTGGATTCCCGTCTCCGCGAACGAGCTGCCGTTTTTCTTACTCTATCCTTTTTCTTTCCTTTTCTTTCTTATTTTTTTCTTTTTTTTCTCTCTCTCTCTCTCTCTCTCTCTCTCTCTCTTCTCCATTCTCCATTTTCTTTTCTTTTTTTTTGTTTGGCTTTTTTTTTTTTTTTTTTTTTTTTTTTTCTTTCTCTTTCCTCAAGGTGCCGGCGGTCAGTGAAGAAGTACCTGCCGTTCCGGAGTGAAGGAGAACTTCATTCGAAGCGAGAAAAGGGAATTTTCTCTCTCCTCGCCCCCGCCACCCCCTCACCGCCATCCCTCCTCGCCCCCGCAACCACACCTCTCCTCTCTCTCTCTCTCTCTCTCTCTCCTTCTCCAGGTACCAACGAGAATTTATTTTCGTCGGGGAGCTCCACAGAAGCTCTTCCTTCCTTCCTTCCTTCCTTCCTTCCTTCCTTCCTTCCTTCCTTCCCTCACTCCCTCCCTCCCTCCCACCTTCCTTCCTTCCTTTCTTTCTTGAAAGAAAAATTATCGTTGCACGCCAGTAACGATGTTTCTCACTACCACGGGATATGTATTAATTACTCTTACCCGTTCGGTAAAGAAGTTCGTTCCTTTCAAATTGTCTTATTTTCGCGAATCGATCTCGGTAGAAAAAAACTTTTTCCCGTTTTATTAACGTTAATTAACGAAACGTTAATAATACCTTGCAATCATTTCCATTAATGGTATAGTAAAAACATCGCGACGAAGAAATATCGGTGGGTTACGCTTTGTCGTTTCAATAATCGATAGTATTAATAATAGAAAAAAGAAAAAAGGAATGGAAAAGAAGAAAAGAAAAAGGAAATTATTCCTTGTTAATTGTTTCCAGGGAAATTCGAAGCTTTTGAATATTCCTCTCTCTCTCTCTCTCTCTCTCTCTCTCTCTCTCTCTCTCTCTCTCTCTCTCTCTCTCTCTCTCTCTCTCTCTCTCTCTCTCTCTCTCTCTCTCTCTCTCTCGGAAAGTTTGGCAAAGCTTAAAGACGTTAGCTAGATATCGGTAGAACGACGCTTAACTAACGCCTTTACCAGAACGACGTAAGGTGGTTCTTCTTCCTCATCCTCTTCCTCCGCCACCCCTTGCCACCCTGTCCACGGTAGTTCGCCCATCCCCCTCTCACAATGACCAAGAGACTAGGTACCGCCCTACCGGTACACACCCGTTCGAGTTACGTGCTTCGTTCGTTAGGAGGAAACTTGCGGTACTCGACTCGTTTTCAAAGTGAACGCAGTTCGAGCTTTGTTTTCACTTAACTTCTAGTAACCCACCGAAAACTTTGCTTTTCGACATACCGAAGGAGTTCTTAAAGAGAGAGAGAGAGAGAGAGAGAGAGAGAAGGTCCTTTTCCTTGGCTCTTCCTCTTACCTATGCGAAATTCAACACTCCCTTTAACACAAAATTCGATACATCCCGATGTTGATGCATACCTCGGTCCTCGAGCTTTCCAATCGATAATCTCTCCTTCTCTCTCTATCTCTCTCTCTCTCTCTCTCTCTCTCTCTCGATCTCTCTCTCTCTCTCTCTCTCTCTCTCTCTCTCTCTCTCTCTCCATTTCGATTTACCGTAAATCACTTATCGAGACGAGATTACCCGTGCACCGGTAATACGAAATCGTGCACGTAGCCGATATGCTAGACGGAAGCGAAGGAAAAGGAGAGCGAACGAGGATCGGAAACTTCTCGATTTCGTATTCCAAGCGTTCACGATTGTGAAAGGCCGCCGAATTCACAACCGACTTCGACGACCCAATCAAACTTCGCCGACAGGGAAAAATCCGTCGATAAACCATCGGATTCGTCTATTCTATATAAACCTATCTACCTTTCTCGAACTATCGAACGATCGTTTCTAACGATCCCGAGGAAATCATTTTCCATCGGAAATTAACGTGAACGCGAGGGTCTTTCTTGTTCGATTTTATCGACAGTGAGAATTGGAGAAAGAGGTAGACAGATATATAGATAGATAGAGATAGATAGATAGAGAGAGAGAGAGAGAGAGAGAGAGAGAGAGAAGAGGAGAGGGATGAAAAGAAAAAGTTTTAACATTTTAACGAAGTGGCGAGAAGAAGACGAAAAGTGGAAAAAGAGATTGTGCTTTGGGAAAATTTATCTTTCCTTCCCTTCCAGATCAACGAACTAAAGAACGAACGAACGAAAGAACGAAAGAACGAATACAATGAATATTTTCAAGAGAGATCGGAAATAAGTATTAAACGGAATCCGTGACATACGATCGAGATGAACGCTTTGGTTGGTCGATTTAACTTGGTAAGCCTATGCTCGTAAATTAATTAGAGCCGGGAGTCGGCGAAGGGATAATATAACCGATCGTAACTATAAACCCCCGGCGTACAGTGGGGATAGTAGAGTAGAGAAATCAATTACCGCGAGCACTCTATGTTCCAGTTGCCAGTTGCCGGTTGCCAGTTACCGGACTCGTTCACCTTCCGGACTGTCGGCATTGATTACTCTGGGAAACGTACGCTGCTCGTTGATTAAAACTATTCGGCCGATTCGCTAATTGATATGTTAGCAATTATATTCGATCGGAAATAGCTCCCGGATATTGTCTAACGAAAAGCTTATCGATAACGAAACTTTCTACGCGAAAATTCCCTTCCCGATTTGTTTTATATTCCGGTAAAATTCTTATCGCAAGGCGTAATAATAAATTTTCTTTCGATCGTTGTTTCGATTATCTAGTAATATATTTTTTGTATATATATATATATATATATATATATTTCCCCCTTTCTTCCTTCTTTCCTTTTTCCTCCACGCCCCCGTCTATCACCTTTTTCATCATTCGGGGGAGGTGGGGAGGTTCAACGGATTGAAAAATTTCTTTTATTATTATTTTTTTTTCCCTTTTCTTTCTTTTTTTTTTTTTTTCTTTTTCGATGATTTCACGAAAATTTACGATGCCGTCGGTGAGAACTTTTAGCGGTAAGAAAGGCGTAAATCGTTTTAAGAACGCGAACGGCCCACTTTCGAGCCGTCACGCATAAATCATTCTTCCGACGGTAAGCGATTCTATTTCCCCGTATTCTTGTTTCAACGGAAGGGTAAACGAAGGATCTTACTAAAATCCGTATCGCCGATAGATAAGTACGTATCCATGTATTAAGGATTCTTCTTATCTCTATTTTACTTAATCGTTTCCATTTCTACGAACCGCGTCCATTTCACGCTCGCGAATCAAATGAGACGCCCGTCGCCGTTAATTGGATTGGCTTGGTGTAATTTACAATATCGTTCTTCCTCCGGATAACGCGAAACGCACGTACGTACGTACGTATGTATGTATGTATGTATTCGCTCAGGCGGAAGATGCCTAACGATTTTCTTGAAATAATTACCGAGGCTAAGCAACGCCGTTCTCTACATACAATTCGATTTCCTTCGAGGAGATCATTGTTCGAATATACCCGATGTAATTAATCGAGACACGTATTATACCATTCCCTTTGCAAGGTAATTCATTTATTTTCAAAACAAACATTAATTTACCGCACTGGGATTGGTAGTATATGGGATAATTATTTTCTTACGTGGCACATAAAATTTATAAACGAAAATCGTGGGAAAAAGGAGGAGGAATGGAAAAGAAAAAAAAAAGAAGAAAAAGAAAAAACAGAATCATAATTCGATTCGTTCTATAATATAAAGACTCGTCTCCAAATTGTAACGCCTCGATATAGGAATTCCTTCATCCGTTATGACGACCTTAGTCGGATATATTTCATTGATCATTCGCGAAGAAAAAGTTAGACCCCGTCTTCTACTAAGCTCCTATCCAATAGCGACAGCAACACCAACGGCCAGAACCAACGGCAGCACCAACAGCAACATCAGTAATAATAATAGTAGTACTCGTAGTAGTAATAGTAGTACTAGTAGTA
>OU426860.1:4962429-4967429 GCA_911387685.1 Dolichovespula media
ATATAAACACGTTCTACCTCGATAAAGGGATTCGTTGGCATTACATAGCGTTTTCGATATTCATAACGAAAATTCTACGAGCTTATACCATGGTGTAGTTGTTTACAATAGCGATGGTAGTAGTGGTGGTAGTGGAAGTAATAGTAGTAGTAGTAGTAGTAGTAGTAGTAGTAGTAGTAGTAGTAGTCTCGTCGGCTTTAAAAGTTTGTTTATTCTTCGCTGCGAGCCGTAATAATCCTAGTGACGCATGGGAAATCTCAGGGTCCATAAAAGTACCTTATCTTCTCGTTGTCTCTGGTCGAAGGAAGAATAAAAGAAGAGTAAACGAAGTGAAAGAAAAAAGAGAGAGAGAGAGAGAGAGAGAGGGAGAGAGATTCTAAGAAAAATTTAATGAACGCAACGCGATATCATCGAGGAAGACGGATACAACAACAACAAAAAAAAAAAAAAAAAGGAAAATAAAAGAAAAATGGCGAAAGATATTCAAAGAAATTATGATGGATAAGAAAAAATCGACTGGAAAAGATTTTTTACTTCGGGCAAAAGATGGAAGTAATTTTTCCGTTGGAATATTTGGAATACCAACGGAAGATGATTTTTAAAAACGAAAATGAGATGGAACGAAAGATAAAGAGAGAGAGAGAGAGAGAGAGAGAAAGAAAAAGCTAGAAGAAACATCAGGATGAAATAGTCGAACGAACACAAAGTGCATTGTGGATCCTCGTTAACGCCGGAGAAGATGGAAGCCATTAGTCCGGTAATTGGCCGCTCGTTGACGCTCCCTCCCATTTTCCCTGCATTTTCCATGATGCTGGCAAACATAATATCCGGGTGGGCTTCGAAAGAGGATAAAGTGCTTATCCGAGGGCAGCTAGCTGGATTAGTTGCTACCAGGGCTACGTGTTTTATAAAGCCTTGGACTTTGCCGTTGAAGAAAGAAGATAAAGAACTTGATTCTCTGTTCCACCATTTTCCCCATGAATAATATGCGTATATACATATACGTTTATATATATATATATATATATATATATATATATATGTATGTATGTATGTATACATGTATATATGTATATATATACATGTGTGTGAGTGTAGGAGTGGTAGTAGGTGCATACGATATATCGGGTGTCCCATTTTTCTTTGAAGATGAATGTTGTATATAAAGACGCTGGTCGCTCGAAGATCCGAGATAATCGAAAAACAAAAACGTGTGAAAGACGACGACGACGACGACGAAAACGAGAAGTAAAGAGAGAAAGAGAGAAAGATAGATAGATAGATAGATAGATAGAGAGAGAGAGAGAGAGAGAGAGAGAGAGAGAGAGAGAAGTTTCGCGGTCGACGAAGAATAATACTTTGTGTTTCTCTTCACGCTTACTCGATTTCAAAGATTTTCAAGAGAAGAGTTGAGGAGAGGGAGAGGGAGAGAGAGAGAGAGAGAGAGAGAGAGAGAGAAGAGGAGGTAACGTTTGTAACGTAGGAATAACAGGGCGATAGTTTCTGGTACAACAACTTTCTGCGATCTCAGCCGTCTGTATCTCCTGTTGTTCCAGCTGCTGCGCAACCGCACTGTGTCACGGCAAAGTGTCACGGCGGAGACATCGTCCACACCGTGAACACATCTTTTTTTCATTTACCTAGTTCGTTTCTCGACCATGAAATGCACGAAATCGCGAGAAAGCAATGATCGAGTCGACAATAATCCTATAAATTTTTATTTCGTTCGGAACAATATATTTCTCAATCGAAATTATTCACATCCAAAGAATTTGATCTATACATATTTGATTATTATATATACATATACATATACATATACATATATATATATATATATATATATAAATATATATATATATATAAATTAATATAATAATATTAAATAATTCGATTGTACGATTTCTTTAACAATATAATATCCAGGGTAACGAATATCCAATTCGTGGATATGGTTGTAGACAGTAAACGGAAGAAACAGAAGCAAGAAGCATAATACGGGCCGGTTAGCACTTAGGAAGCTTGAGAAAGCTTATGCGATGGTGTGGTTTTTGCTACTCGAAGTACCGCGAATAACGCGCTAGCGGATTTAGGGAAACAAGAACGTTGCCTTCGCTATTTCGTAATTGTGTTGGTACTAACGCTTAACAAGTGGAACGACACGTGTTAGGCGGTTGATTCGAATGGGACGCAGTACGACCATAATGCGTCGTTTCTATCTATGTACATACATACATACATACATACATACATACATACATACATACATACATACATACATACATACATACATACATACATACATACATACATATATATATATATATGTGCACATATTTTCCATTCGTAAATGATAAATAATGACGTCAAATAATGATTAATGTTCCATACGAATTAGATTTACGAATTTATCTATTTAACCGAAAATAATTTAATAATAAACATGAGAAAAGGTAATAAGGGGAGGAAAAGAAAAAAGTTATTGCGACGACTTTACATGTTAGGCATAAAGACGATAATGCAAGTATAGTGGAAAAGCTTTAAAGCTTTTGCGGAAAACGTGGTAAGAGAGATTTCTATCCTCGATCCTCTTCCTCTTTCCTCTTCCACGATATCCCCGGCTCCCCCTTCGACCTTCTCGTTGGCCCATACACCTCAAAACGAAACTCTCTTCCACCTACGACGTTCGGTTTAGAGTGGAAAGCTCCTTTTGCCGGCTCGCGCGGGTGAAATCGCACGGAGATAATGCAAATGGAGGTTTCGAGTACTTCTCTCGCGATAAACGTAAATGCGCGGTGGAGCCACCACCACCACCACCACCACCACCACCACCACCCCCGACGCCGCCCACCCCTCCCACCCCACTCACCAGCAAGTTCCGCGACTTTTTTTCGATCGTTCGAGAAAACCTTGCTCGAACACCGGCTAAGAACATAAAAACTTTCCCCTACAGCTAACTCGGCCGATTGTCTGCCTGTCTGCCTGCCTGCCTGCCTTCCTGCCTGTTGCCCTCCCTTACCCAACTACTCACTCCCTCACCCCTTTTACCCCTCCTTCTTAGCGGTTTTCCTTTTATCTAGCCAACGAAAGTACCGGAAGCGTAATCCCTTTTCCTTCGCACGAATACACCCTTTCGAATGCTACCACCACCACCACCACCACCACCACCACCACCAGCATCGAGGAAAACTCTATCGAAAGTTTATCGGCTTGGGGGTGGATTCTGATAAGGATCGATTATACCGATCTAAAGTATTACATCGTTTGATTCTACTGTTCTCTAAGAGATACCTCGAGCTTTACCAAGAGATATCTCCGTAAGTCTATGGGTACGTTTAAGGTACAAGTTCAGATTACTTTTGTTAATGGATATATATATATATATATATATATATATATATATATATATATATATATGAAATGGTTAAAATACATGGTTTTTAGAGAAAGATAGATTGAGAATAGAATTTGAAATAGATATATATATATATATATATATATATATATATATATATATATATATATATATATATAAAGAGACGGAGAGAGAGAGAGAGAGAGAGAGAGAGAGAACTCTGAAAGCTTCTTTTATCCAACGAAACAAAAAGCAATCGGTAAGTTTAAGCTTTCGAAACTTCCAACCAATGTGGTTCTCTCCCTTTCTCCTTTGCTCTCGACTACGTAATACTATTCGTTTTATCGACTACGTAAATATGCATTGCTCTGGGTTAAAAACTTCGTCATTTGAAAGTTCCGACATAGGACAAGATGTATCGGTGGAAATCAAGCCTCCACTACTTTCAAGTTTCCTACCACTTCTAATGTCTGGAGAAATGTTCCTCGAAGTTGGTTACATAAAAAGCTTTTAAAATTCCACCCCGTTTGATATTATTCTCTGTCTCTCTCTCTCTCTCTCTCTCTCTCTCTCTCTCTTTCTCTCTTTCAACCTAACGATCCTATCTCCATTGCCTCTCGTTACAAAGACAGAAAGCCCTCGAATTTTTTTCGTGTCCGTTCCACAAAGCGTCGCCAAAAATTCTGACGAGAGGGGAAATAATAAAAAAAAAAGAAAAAAAAAAAGAAAAAAAGAAGAAGAAAACGAGAAGGATGGAGTAAAAAGAACGTCGAGAAAAAAAAAAGGAAAGAAATGAAAAGAAAAAAGAAACGGGATAAAAGTGAGCGGAAATAAAAAGGATTAGAGACCTATGACCCGCCTCGAAAAGTCCTTTTTTTAAAAAGTAAAATCTGCCAAACGAACGGAATCACTATTTTCTCTCTCTCTCTCTCTCTCTCTCTCTCTCTCTCTCTCTCTTTATCTCTCTCTCTCGCAAGCCAAAGAAAATGAGGAAATGAATTAAATTCAAGTTTGGCTTTGTGGTATAGTGATATGTTTGGTCGGTTCTATGTACGGAGGTCGAAAGATGTAAAATGCCGGAAGAAAGAAGTATCTATGGATATTATTCTGAAGGAAGAGAGAGATAGAGAGAGAGGGAAAGAGAGACAGACAGACAGACAGACAGACAGACAGAGAGAGAGAGAGAGAAAGAGAGAGAGAAGAGTTTCGTAGGAGTCGAGAGAGAGAGAGAGAGAGAGAGAGTTTCGTAGGAGTCGAGAGAGAGAGAGAGAGAGAGTTTCGTAGGAGTCGAGAGATCGTAAATTCTCATTTGCTTGAGCTCACTTTCGGTGTAAACTCTTCTTATAATCCGTCCTGAATGCGTCCTTAAGCAGGATGAAGGATGGAAAAGAAAGAATAAACGAAAGAAGCTGCGGAATGAGAATAAGAGTCGAGAAGGTAGATAAAGAGAGACAGACAGACAGACAGACAGACAGAGAGAGAGAGAGAGAGAGAGAGAGAGAGAGAGAGGAAAGGGGAAAGGAACTGGATAGATTTTTTTCATTTTACTCATGCCGCGTCAAATAATACTATTGTGTATCGTATGAACTACTAGTTTCTTCTTTCAAAAGCTAGTAAAATGGTCGACGTAAATTTCACCGTCGGT
>OU426860.1:4974929-4992429 GCA_911387685.1 Dolichovespula media
AGAAATGTTCGTTTACGTTCTTACGTACGTACCACCACGAAGACGCCGCACGTATACGCCCCGTTAAAACAAATTTTTCGTCGAAAATAAATAAGAAAATCGTGAAACGATAAAACTACCTATCGGATCTTTTTTTTGTTTTCATTTTCTTTTTTTTTTTTTTTTTTTTTAACTAATGACGATTTCCCTTGCGAAATGTATTTATTATTTTCTTCTTCTTTTTCTTTTTTTTTTTTTTTTTAAACGACAGTTATCCTTTTCGTTTTTCTTCCTCCTCTTTCACTCCTCCTTTCCTTCCCTACCCTTTACTTTTGTTATAGATTTTATCGTCGTTAACACGATTCCCGCGAGACTACTCGAGTTTACAATACTCTTTCTTCAAAGGAGAGAGAGAGAGAGAGAGAGAGTAAGAGAAAAAAACTTCTTTCAGTCTCTTTGGCAGCCGTCGAAGCAATCGATCGCAACCTTTCTCACTGACATTTAAGTACTGCAAACTCGTCTTTATTTTCTCTGGCATTTATTTACACACACATACACACACATTTACAATTGTAGCCTTTGTTCCTTCCGTCACATCGATGGTCGAAACTATTTTTCGAAATACTATAGAAATATCGATAGAAATAGTCGGAGAGCTCGAATACCTCTTCTCTCTCTCTCTCTCTCTCTTTGAACGAATCGTAAGGAAAAATCGTCCTCGGTCTTCCTTTTTCCCTTCTTTCTTCGATAGTCAAGTTCGTTCGAGCCTCACGGGTTTTGTCCCGCGATTTAAAAAGCCGAGAGCAATTTCTGTCTTTCTGCGCTTTTGTCAAAGAAAAGTGTTCTCCCGTTAGCTTTACCACCACCACCACCACCACCCCCACCACCACCACCACCACCCCTACCACCACTACCACTACCGCCAACCAACACCACCATTAAAACCACCGTACAACCGCCACACCGTTACCAACAACCCTCATCCCTCCGCCTCCGTCTCCGTCTTCTACCCTCTCTTGCCAAACCCATCCTCCTCCACCTCCTCCACCTCCTCCTCCTCCTCCTCCTCCTCCTCCTCCTTTTCGTTTCCCATAAATGCAACGAGATTTCTTTTACTCGAAGAGAGATAAGGAAAGGCATTACCCGTCGGCCTTTTCAGTCGATTCACCGCACCGAAACGAGAAATCTCCATACCGCGTCGTTACTCAAATTTGCGTCGACGGATAGAGCTGCTGAGGATCTTGTATACCCCCGGTATTCGTGAAAACCACTTCGCGTTTCCGTAGATATTTTTCTCTCTCTTTTTGTAGTCCCTCTGTAGCGCGCTCTCTCTCTCTCTCTCTCTCTCTTTTTCTCTCTCTCTCTCTCTCTCTTTTTCTCTCTCTCTCTCTCTCTCTCTCTTTTTCTTAACAATGATATTATTCCGATTGAATCGTTTCCAAGTTCTCTTCGAAAATAACGAGGATTCGTTCGGTTATCATTGTAATCGTTTGAAATAAATTTGACGCGGGTGTTAAATAAATAAACAAAAAGTTTCTTGAGTATCTCAATATGAAAAGAAATAGGACAAGAAAGAGAGAGAGAGAGAGAGAGAGAGAGAGAATAAGGTTTTCTTTTTATCCTCTCTGTCTCTGTACCCGCATATTTTTCTTTCATATATCATACATATATATATATATATATATATATATATATATATATTTATTTATTTATTTATTTTGTTATTCTATTATATTTAACTTTTAATTATGTCCGTCTACCACAATGGTAAAAAGGAGCTTTTGTTCCATCCTACAAAGACTCCTATCTAACAAATACACACTATCGTTATTCGACCAGACACGTATGCTCGACTAGCATAGAAAATTTATGTATTATCGTACGTCCGAGATATATGTAGATCGGTGAAATCCAAAATATAGAGGGGATGCGTCCGTATGCATAGAACTTTGCATATATTGTTACGGTCAGCCTCGCGATACGGTAAATAGCTGTTCGCAGATGGGGTAACTACGATATTTAAATATGTATTATTCCCTCTCTTCGCGAATGCAAATGCATTTGTTCGAACTGTTGCATTCACAAAGAAATAATCCTGCTCGATGTAAAACGAAAGGAGAAGGAAAAAAATGATAGAAAAATGAAAACAAAATAAAAGAAAAAGCAGGGGGAAGAGGAGAGAGAGGAAAAAAAAAGGGCCCGATCGCACGCAACCCAATTCATTTTTATCCTTTAAACGAAAAAAAAAAAAAAAAAAAAAAAAAAAAAAAAAAAAAAAAAAGAAAACAAAAAAATACAGAAGGAGAAAAAATCCCCTATACGATCTTATATTTTAAAAATGAATGAGCGTTTCGAAATCGATGTTGATCATCTACCGATACATCATCATTTTATTTTCTTCTCTCACGTGAACGATTCACCGAAGCAATTTGCGAATTTATATCGGTAATAAATAATATCCCCTACTTCTATCGTAAAAATTTCGATCGATCGGCAAACTATTAGATATATGTTTGTATGTGAGTGCGCGAGCGTGTGTCTATACTCTCTCTTTCTCTCTCTCATACGAACACACACACACACACACACACAAACACGCGCGCGCGCGCATATAGGAAGCATTACTTTTAATTTATTCCCATTCCTCCTTTTCAATATTCTCTTTACGCCGATTGCAAATCCGTATTTTCCAAAGTACACAGAGGTTACCATGCTACCCTACGACAAGTTAACGATGATTGCCGTAAAAATAGAAAAAGGAATGCATTCCAGTCGAATAACTCCTTTCCGATTGCGACCATTATCATAGTTCAAAGTGACACGGAGCTATTCGCGCGTGCGAACTTGACTCTTAAACAGCTGCATTCATACCTTTACTATTGTCCTTTGCAAAGAGGTATCGTTCGTTGAAAACGAAAACGAAATAAGAGAACGGAAAGAGAAAAATAAAAGGGAGAGAGAGAGAGAGAGAGGGAGAGAGGGAGAGAGAGAGAGAAGAAAAAAAGAACCGAGAAAAGAAAAATAATAGCTCGATCGTAAAAGATAAAATTGCTTTGAAAATGAAAAAAAAAGAAAAGAAAAAAAGAAAAAAGAAAAAGAATTCTTCATTCGCTCTTATCACGCAAAAACAACGTTATCGTTCTGGACGGTATTCGAACGATATAATCGAACATTCCACTGAGAATAGGCGGTAGGATGGAAGGGTGGGGAGGAGGAGAAGGAGGAGGAGGAGGAGAGTTCTCCAACGCGCGTTACGTCCTGATTATGGCCGGGGAATGCAGAAATTCTAGCGTACCCCGCAATAACGCGGCTCCGTAAATTATGCGAAGCAATTATCGTTGTAGACCTCCACGAGTCTCGTGCGTTACTAATACTGCCAACGTTACGTCCTATAAATCAGCTTGAGAGACGTTACTAAACGGTAACGTTTAGAAAACGAACGGAAAATTTATAAGACCTATATATATATATATATATATATATATATAATATGTCGTACGATTTTTATACATCTCAATACTTTGTCATTGATATCGCAAACACGATACTATATTATTTCTTTCATTTTTTTTTTTTTATATGATCGAAAACAAGTTTCTAAACAAAATAGATGTTGCCAGCTACGTATATATTTAACTATCGGAAAGAGATACAAATAAATATGAGAGAGAGAGAAAGGAAGAGAGAGAGAGAGAGAGAGAGAAAGAGAGATAGGAGAGATCTCACACCTTATTACCACCAATCACGTATACATAAATACATACATACATATATACATACATACATGCATATATATATATATATATATATATATATATATTCATTCATGGCAGAGATAGTAGGTATCCCATGTGCCGAGAACCATTTTCATAAATCCTACGTCTTCACCCTTAATTGCAATTTGCTGTAACGTCGGACATTTCAGTGTCGTCGCCATGTTAAGCTTGCCACCTTATTGCTCCTCCTCGATGCACCCGAGTATCTTACATGTGTAACGTCTCGTATGCCTGAGTTTAAATGTCCGTGAAGTGAATCTCGGTGTATATAAGAGTATTACATGTATATGTATATGTGTATATATATATATATATATATATATATAGTACCTATACCTAGTGACACGAAAAGAACGTGCCCGGATAGATGGATACTTCTACCTTCAGGCAAAATTGTTACGTCGTCTTTCTATCTTCCTCTATCTTTCTCCGACTGTCTATCCATCTCTCTCCTTCTAACGTCTAGCTTTGGAACGATATTCCGTGTCACTTCAACGGATGCATATTTTCTACGAACGACTTTCAAAGCGACCCAAATGGATCATTTTAACGTCGTCCTCGTCGTCGTCGTCGTCGTCGTCGTCGTCGTCGTCGTCGTCGTCGTCGTCGTCGTAGTAGAGGAAGTTTGAACTCTGAGACCAAGTTGTAGAGAAACAGAGAATTTTCTTCTTACTTTCCTTTTGTCAAGATATACCTACGGGGATCATGTTTTTTCTTCTCTCTCTCTCTCTCTCTCTTTCTCTCTTTATCTCTCTCTTTTTATTTTATTCCAACAAAACCTTTCTTATCGTTAATGACGATCAACCCCACAATTTGTACCTAAATCAACGGAGTCTGATAATTCATTACCCTTGAAAAAAAAAAAGGCGATATATGAAAATGAAATGGTTTTAGAAAACTTATTCAGACGATCTTTTATTCGTCGAATTGAATTTAATCGAGCTAATAACAAGATTCGGAATGATATTTTCTTCTTTTTAGAGATATTACGTAGTAAACGATTACGATTACGAGTTCGAGTTCGAGTTCGAGTTCGAGTTCAAGTTCGAGTTCGAGTTCGAGTTCGAGTTGTATAACGAGCCAAGCGTGAATTCAATAAAACTCACCAACGATAATCGATCGACATGAGATCCTTTATGGAAAAATCGAAAATAGGTGGACGCCGTTAAATTTATGAGTCGTAATAAAGGGCATAGTAAACGGGTGAATTCGGAAATAAATGGATCGATTTGATTGAGAGAAACGAAAAAAAAAATAGAGAAGTAGAAGAAGAAGAAGAAGAAGAAGAAGGAAAAGAAGAAGTGAGAAAGAAGATAAAAAAGAAGTGAGAAAGAAGATAGGAGGGGAGAAATGGCGAAGGAACAAAAGGGCTCGCAATCGTATTCGTTTCATATTCATGAGCCATCGTTCTCGTGGCACTGCTCAACATGCCATTCGATATTCGTCTCGATCTCGATTTATACCGTCGCTAATTGTCCTTGGCAATTGATGTTCGACACGTTGAATCGACTGAAAACTATTTGCCTATTTAATATAATCGAACGAGCAGCACCATCTTAAATTATTAAGATCAAATAAAATAACGTGTCCATATGATGGACATGACAAGAAATAAAGAAAAAAAAAAGAAGAAGAAGAAGAAGAAGAAAAAGAAAAAGAAATGCACGCAAGCAAGGTCGGTTCATCTTCAATCGAGCTCGTTTTATTTTATTATTATTTTGTTGCCATCTCGGACAAGATAATATCTAATAATTTTAATCGTTGTCGCCTTTTTCTTTCTTTTCTTTTCTTTTCTTTTCTTTTCTTTTTTCTCTCTTTTTTCTTTCTTTCTTCAGACCAAAGCGAACGAGGTATCATGGCTCAAGAAAAATGTACTTCGTTGAAAATCTACTTAACGAACTACCTCAAATCCCAAAGGATCATGATACCGCGTACATAAATAGAATCTGTTTTGGAACAACTCGTCAAAACTTTCGCAAACGTATAACCACAAAATAGAAAAGTTTCTCCCAGACTTTTCCGGATCCCTTGGGAACGGGCATGGAAGATCGAGCGGACGCCAAAAGTGCGGCATCGCATTTCGTAATATCAAACCTTCTCGTTTGCTCTTCTAGTCAAATCTCGAAACTACGTTATTTTTCTGATAGCACAATGAAAATCTATTGTACGAATCATTCGGTTGTTTTTCATGTGTAGCTTGCTCTTTAAATATATATATATATATATATATATATATATATATATATATATATATATATATAATATATAATAAAATTAAAAATTAAAATTAAAAAATTAAATATATATATATATATAATAAAAAAAATAAAAATAAAAATAACAGAAAAAAAAAACGAAACGTCTTCGATAATAAGTTTTATTCTCTTATCGCAAGTTTCTCTATGATGTAAACATTTCATTGATACAACAACCGAGGACTCGGGTAAAAACGACGTGTAATTTTCAAGATAGGATATCAAAATGATTTCATTCCTCGCAATAACGATATAATACCTGGATCGTATAAAACGGCACTTCGTATCTGTAATACCGTGTCGGAACATATTTTTTCCATTTGCGTCGAGTCGGGTTTGCAAAGCGATACCGCGGCAAACGTGACGCGAAAATCTCCCTACGTATAACGTCGCACCCACATATACATACCAATATACATACAAAAATATATATATACACACATACATACATACACACGTAGAAAAGTATGCGTAGACTTTTTACCTTCGCGTACACGTTAAAAAATTTCATGCGAATCTAGACGCAACCGAAAAGACTCACATTTCTTTTATCTTTTTTCTTTTCATTTTGTTTTTTTTTTTGAGCGGAGCGGGAGGGGGTGGGGGGGGGGAGAGAGAGAGAGGGTTGCATTTGTACGTTATTTTCTATTCTCTCTTTTCTCCCTTCCTCCTTTTCTTCCTCCTTTTATTCGTTTTTTGGTTTTAGATTAACGCGCAACGTAAAATCAGCGAACTAACGTAAAAACCAGGCCAGCGTAATGACGAAGGTCATAGTTAAAATTTCGACACGTTATTACAACCCGTAAATGACCTTCCATTATTATCATGCATTGATTTTCGAATTCGGCAAGTATGAAAATATAGTAATCGAACATTTTCTTCCTGCCTGGCTACCTCCCGAACCGTCCCACCCACGTCCCCTCTGCCACCGTTCGATTATTACTTTTGAAATAGTCAATCGAGAACGAAAACTGGAAATGTTATTTTGTTCAACGCAATATTCCCGTATCGTATCTATTATATTCGATACATGAAAGTAATTATAAGTTTTCGAACGATACTGCGCCAACGTAAATACGTTCGACCACATTTACGCAAATAATTAAAGCCAGCTATCGCCAAACTCGAACTTTCGTAACACCGAAAATTTACTCCGTACAAACAAATCGGCTTTGAGCGCAATATTTGGACGAAATAACAAACTGGAACGGAATCGATCACGAGTCGAATTCTCTCTATATTGCCTTTCTTTTTTTCCCAATGAAATATGAGTAACACAGGATCTTTTTTGTTTTATAATTGAAGTGAAAAGCAAAGCAAAACAAAAAAGAAAAAGACAAAAAACGAAGGAAGAAAACAAAACGTACGAATGACAGAGTAACGTGAACAACGTTGACGTCTCGTTATTGACTTTTTCAATTAAGTGTATTTAATCGTCATTAATATATATGTATATATATATATATATATATATATATATATATATATATATATATATTTATATATATATATGCATATACGTATACATATACGACGTACTAATTAATAATTTTATATAACATTGGAACAATGGAGATCAAAAGAGAGAGTGGAAAAAAAAATAAAAAGAGAAATAAAAAATTTCAACGAATTCCCCATCGTATCGCGCACGCACGCACACACATACACACATACACACACGCGCGCGCACGCACACAGAGATAGAGGAGGGAGGTAAGGGGAGGAGGAGAGTTATCGATTCGAACGACGCCGTTAAAATTCGTGACAGCTGGTGAAAATTACTTGGAGTCGCGCGCTTGATGATTCGCGGCAAATAACTCGCGATTTGATACGCGCGAATTTCGAAATAGTTCAGAGAATCGAATGCCATCGGAACAGTTATAACGAAGTCGTATTTTGCCCTCTGACGTTGTCATAGAAACTGAAACGGAATGGGACGAAATATCCCAGATTGGAACATGCACGTTGTTAAATTCGTGAAATTTTATTGCGTATATATATATATATATATATATATATATATATATATATATATATGCACACACGTAAATATGTATGTTTGAGAGAGAAAAAGAGAGAAACAGAACATAAAAGGGAGTGCTCTCACGAAAAAAAAAAAAAGAAATATTGAAATATTCGATATTTTAATACATACTCTTCTCATATTCACGAAGGAGAATTATATATAATTTCACCAAAAATAAAAATATTCTATAATAAAACAAACAAAATATTAAATAAATAAAAAGAGGAAGGAGAAAAGCAAGAGGAAATTGTTATCTCTCTCTCTCTCTGCATCTCTCTTTCTCCCGTCGAAACGTATTAAACGTATTTTATATTTTTAGTATCCCTATAAACGTTCGTTCTCAATCGACGCCCCTCTGATGTCTCTACGTTCTAGAACTATACATTTCGACGACCGAAAACAATTTTCTTAGAGGAAAACAGAAAGTATAAAAGGGTGGAAACGATCGGAAGGCCACTTCTCGTTTTACGAGTAGTCGAACGGAAAACGAAATACGAGAAGAAGAGCTTGTCTTCCTCGCTCGTTTCTCTATATATTCTCCCCTATTTCTTCCTCTCTCTCTCTCTCTCTCTCTCACCCCCTCTCTTTCTCTCTCTCTCTCTCTCTCTCTCTCTCTCTCTCTCTCTCTCTCTCTCACGCGTTCCTGTACATGTTTGCAACGGACCGCAAGAACGGTCCAGGTGGAAATGGAAATAAATCGTGTAGCTGGGGGAAATTTAATAAGTTAAAAATATCAAGGGACTCGTGCGGTAACCAATGTAATTTTATTCCCGAAAGAATCAAGGACCTTAGTTATAACGTTTGAAGCTTGTCAAAGGGTAAAGAACATTTGCATACACGAAGGAGAGAGAGAAATACATTTAGCGTCTATGACACAGAAAAAGAAGAGAAAGAAGAAGCAGAAGGAAACGAAGTAGTAGTAGTAGTAGTAGTAGTAGTAGTAGTAGTAGTAGTAGTAGTAGTAGTAGTAGTAGAAGAAGAAGAAGAAGAAGTAGAAGAAATATAATTTCCATATTAAAATTTAAATACCAAAGAAATATTTCAACCGTCGCTCGAGACGTATTTATTTTTTATGATTTTATAATTTGAGAAAAGAAAAGGGAGCAAAAAAAAAAAAAAGGAAAGTAGAAAGGAAGAAAAACGTTTCGTAAATTTTATTTCATATCGAAAATAAGGAAATGGAAAGGGTGGTGGTGGTGGTGGTGGAAGGGAGAGGGGAGGGGGAATCGAGAAAGGAATGCCAAACAGTTGATGGAGGGACGGGAAGGGTGAGAAAGAGGGAAAAAGAAAGGAAGAAAAAGACAGACAGACAGAGAGAGAGAGAGAGAGAGAAGATGGGTCGAAGGTATTACACGATGCAACATAGTCGGAGACCGCAGAATCGTGACGAAAACTCATCAGCCGTGTGAAAATCTAGCGAGCGAGGGATATTCACAACGTTGAGGGAAAGGAAGAAGGAGGAAGAGAGAGAGAGAAAGAGAAGAAATGATAATGGAGAGAGAGAGAGAGAGAGAGAGAGGGAGGAGGAGGAGGAGACGCCTGGAGCAAAGCAAACCGCTCTCGGTTTTATGCCATTCTTCTTCTCCTTTTTTTTTTCCTGACCTTTCCACTGGATGTTCTCCTCCCCCCCCCCCCGCCCCCCGCCTATTCGCCACCCGTTCCAAAAGAAGATTTCAGAGTGAAATTCTCTCTACTACTCTACTCTACTGTACTCTACTCTACTCTACTCTACTCTACTCTACTCTACTCTACTCTACACTACACTACACTACACTACACTACTCCACTCTTCGAGCTCTCCACGAAGTATAATAATAAAATACATTTGCGTCTTGATTTTAAAGATTTACGTTTCATTTTTACTCACTTTTAACCAAACTATACCCGTTGAATATCCCCTTTTCATATTATATGCGCAACCAAACTCGAGCATAGAAATATTCATAAGATATAGGAGAGGAATGACGTTAACGAGATTTGTATAAAGAAAAGAATTGCCAGGGAGTTAATTAAAGCGCGTTTCGCTTGTTATTATTACGAAGAATCGCGAATATAATTGCACGGTGATTTATTAAAGATTATTATTGTTTTGCCATCCACGATAGCGTACGTTTGAAATTTGGACGATCCCAAATGAGAAGTCCATCGACCATCATCCACCTATCAACTTTCGACTTTAGTGTGTTTCGGAAGGAGAACCGTTCTAACGATTTTAATCAAGGATAAACGTATTGATACAATGCTAATCTATCTTTTTAATGGAGTACTTGATGGAGTAACCCGAGCGATAATACAACGACTACGTATTATGAACGATCGTAAAACTTTTCGCGGCGGTGGGCGGGAGGGAGGGAGGGATCGAGGGAGGGGAGAATGGGGTGGGGGAGGGGAAAGGAAACGCGTGGTAAACGTGCGTACATTATTCAGGAATATTCATAATATTCAACTCGTTTTACGTAATTTTCGTGAAATCGTTGGAAGTTACTGAGATCTCTCGCGGTCCATCTCTCTTTGAATGCAAGAGACCAGAAAAGTTTAGGAAACTTTTCAAGGCAATCGTCCGTTCTCTACCATGTTTTCCACAGCTTATGACTCGTGAACGTTTTATGTAAGAGAATTCACACTCGGCTGGCGATGTTGGAGTCTTTAAAATCTTAAAGGAAAAGGAAAGAGGGAAGAAAAGAATAAAATAAAAAGACAAAAAAAAGAAAAAAGAAAAAAGAAAAAAAGAAAAAAAGAAAAGAGAAAAAGGAATCCATTCTATCGGAAATCAAACGCACCGTTATTCATAGGGAGTTAAATAATAGCACAATTTTCGTCCTTTCGTATTTCACCTATTTAACGTAATATCTAGAATCCATTAGTCTCGTATCGGGTAAAACGTCGATTCATGTCGATTAATTTTCTATTTTCTAAATCCTTAACATTTTTCTCTCTTTCTTTCTTTTTTCTTTTTTTTTTTTTTTTTTCTCTCGTTGGAAAGGAACGTAACAGATTCTAAATTTCATTTCGATCCGAAAGGTCGATATCTGTTAAGAAATTATATTCTCGTATATATGTGTGAAATAACCGACCAGTTTGACGCACACTCTTCTCTCTCTCTCTCTCTCTCTCTCTCTCTCTCTCCCTCTTTCTGTCTCTAAAATACACTTTTGATAAGTTACGGAAAGGTAATATTAGAAAGTATCTCGATTATAGGCGATGCGTTATACACACACTCACGCAAAAACACACACACGACGACGTGTTAAAGGTTCGATTTGTACGGTAACGTCCGACGAATTGAAATTTCGCACGAGAGAGAGAGAGAGAGAGAGAGAGAGAGAGAGAATACTTATCGTATCAAGTTTCTAAACGTAACCAAGCACGTTTGATTAGAGTTTCCTACTGGAAAAGCAGTACGGAGGATATACGAAAACGGTAAAGTTTATAGTTTCGCTCCGGCGAGTTTCTAATAGCTATACTACCACCCACCGACGCATGACTCCAAGTGAACGTTGGCGCATCTCCGAAAGCAAAAAAGTTTCGTTTTAACATTCGGATTTTCATCCAGTTCAAGCCACGATACGTACGGGAACTTTCTCCGTATGAGTGGGAACAAACGGGAAATGAGAAAAGCTACAAGCACGACGAGCAGCAGGTACGTTTATGTAAACGATTCTTCTAACGCCGGTGAAAATCCGCACGGCGTTTTCCATTCGATCGCGTCGAGGAAAACTCATGCAAATGGAAGAAATGAAATATCGCGGATTAAGCTGGAAAATTCTTTTTTTTTTTTTTTTTTCCTTTCCTCCTTTCTTCTATTTTGAAATAGACAGATAGATCTAGAGAGAGAGAGAGAGAGAGAGAGAGAGAGAGAGAGAGAGAATGTGTGTGTGTGTGTGTGATCTAGAATCTCGTCCATCGATTTGGATTTTACTAGAAACGAGACAAACAAACCAAAAAAAAAGAAAGAAAAAAGGAAATAGAAAGGAAAGCAATAATAAAAGTATAGAAAAAAAAAAAAAAAAAGAAAAAAGAAAAGATATGACGTCGACTATCTTCGGAAAAAGCCGATCCTTTCGAAAATAAACGTGTCTCGCGTGACATAGCACGAGTGCCGTTCGTCATTCGCGATTTCAAAATCCAATTCACGGGCCTCCATCGAGAATGTTGTAACGAATCTACGAAGGGGTGTCGTGTCGGCTCGTAAATCACGAAAAATATCCGTTTCGAGTTGGTTTATTCCGGCAATCCCCGTATTAAGCAGGAATACGCTCGACCGGACGGATAAATATGATCGAATGGTGAAAAAGAAGAAAAAAAAGAAACAAAAATAATAAAAAAGGGAGAAAAAGAATACAGTAAAAAAAAAAAAAAATAAGAAAAAAATAAACCGACCGTTCGGACATAAATGTTATCGACTTTAGAAAGGGCTTTTTAGTTATTAAAATCTCTCGCTGAATTTTTAACGTCGAAGATTATAATTCGCATTAATTCTCGTGCGAGGTGTTTACTTGGAGATTGCAAAAGCGTTAGGAATAAAAAGAAAAAGGAAAGGAAAAGAAAAAGAAAAGGAAAAAGGGAAAAAAGAGGAAAGAAAGAACTATACGATATACGTACATACGGGCACGTACTGTGCATGAATTAATTTGCAAAATTACCGAACGTATGCATGAACCATGGGCACGGCGTACATATCCCATTGTACGCGTTGCCACAGGAAGGATATTAATATTAATTAATCTCAGAATGCAAATGCATGTTACACGATAGAGATACAAGTACTAATGAGAGAGTGGTGTATCATGCATGGGATGATATTCGCTTAACGCATCGGATATCATAATATGTTGTTGCTGATAAAGACAAAGCTTACGGTTCCTTTTTTGATTTTGACAAATTTATCGTAAGACTGAGAAAAAGAGAAAGAAAATAAAGAGAGACAGAGAGAGAGAGAGAGAGAGAGAGAGAGAGAGAGAGAAAATAGATTGTAATTATTGACAATAATTGCCTCCATTTCTCGGATACGTCGAATGATCAAATAAAACGGGAATCCACCATCACGATTAAACAAATATACCTGCATTTACCTTTAAATAAATATACCTTATTACATCATGATCCCAATTACCATCCTTTCAAATATCGAAATATCGGCTATGGTCCCCCATTAGAATTTTCATTGATTATTCTACGCGATGCCCATTATGGAACGATATTATAACGATGGGTATTATTGTGGTAACCGAACAGCTTTCAAAAATATGAAAACCAACAAGAGGAGGGAAACTAGAAAAGCCATAGTAACGTTCTCCTCGGGTTGACAATGGCTTCGCTGTTCGTTCCGGGAGAGATGACAACGGCATCGATGAATAGAAGGGAGAGTAGATGTAAGAGGGTGGTGGAATCGGCGTACGCAGTACGTCATCTTAAAAGGAGGGACCTCAAGCAGAATGGCATTGTGTCGGGGTTGGATAAATCGAGGAACATCTTCTACGGAATGGCCCTCATGGGTCCGGCTCGTGTTATCCAGCTAGGAAGTTGATACCATGGTACGCCATGGTTCCGGCGTGTCCTGCCTCGAAGGAGATAGGGCCTTATACCAGCTAACAGCTGAAGCAAAGTGCTTTTCTTCTCTCTCTCTCTCTCTCTCTTTCTTTATACTCTACAAACTTTCCTCCCCTTTTATCTTGCGTCCTATTTCTCTTTTCTTTAGCTTCTCTCTCTCTCTCTCTCTCTCTCTCTAACTTCTCTATCTATTTATCTCTCTCTAGCTTCTAGCGTCTAGCTTCCAGCTTCCAGCTTCTAGCTTTCTGCATTTCTCTCACCTTTAGACACTCTCTTAGCCATATTTTCGATCCGTCTCAGTCTCATCCCATGCTTCTCTATCTCACTTTCTTCGCAACACCCCTTGAGAAATCAAGCCAGCTTTGCCAGCACTCTCTCTCTCTCTCTCTCTCTCTCTCTCTCTCTCACTCTATATTTATCTATCTATCTATCCATCTTCCCTCTCAAGTTTCTTTGACACCGCGCTGTGTCATCCGAGATGTTCGTCGGTTTGAACGCATTATATTTCACATCGTGAAAAAATCTACGCGACCATCACCAACTACTCTTAAATATTCTAATTGAGTAAACGGGCTTTTGATCGAAGTCAATTAGAACTTACACGAGGTGTCAATCTTTATCTATAAAGGTCGAACGTATCGAATAGAAGTAGAAAAGCGAAGGAATGATTTTATTACGCTCGAGTACGAAGTCCATCGATCGGTACGCTGCTAAATTACCGGCTATATATCTCAACGATAAATATCTTTACTCTATCGAACACGATAAAGATAACAATAATGAATTCCAATCGGTTCGAAGTAAGGAACGATTACGTTTGGTTCTATCGGGGATCGTCTCTAAGATTTCTGATATAGCAAACGATAGTATTATAATTTGTTTCTCCGTGATATCATGTGACGGTTAGATAGACTTTCAAATGAGAAGGACATACTCGTAGTACAGTCACTGTTCTTTGCTAATTCAAGAACGAGACTCTCTCTGTTTTTCTTTCCTTTACTTTCAAGATAACTCTCGTTCTATCTATCTCTGTCCCTCCTTAAAACGTCGTTCTTTACTCTCTCGGACAAAACACAACGCCCGAGGCCGAATCTACGCACAATGAAGCTACGAACATTCTCCGGCATCGGATCGGCCATCGAAAAATTGCGTAACGAAACGATTCTCGATATCTCTTTGCTCTTTCACTGCTTACAAACGTAGATAACTCTACGTAGGTAGGTACGCGTTTACGCGTTTACCAACACAACATACATAGAGAGAAACACATATATACAGAGAGAGAGAGAGGGAGAGAGAGAGAGGGAGAAAGTGAGAGAGAGATAGATAGATAGATAGAGAGAGAGAGAGAGAGAGAGAGAGAGAGAGAGAGAAGTCCCGGCAAACACAACAGGTGGTTTAGCCACCTGTTTGACAAAGCTTACTGATCATTAGACTAGTTGTTAGCCTACTTCCAGCCAACAAACGTTTTGTCTTCTCTAAAATATCTCGACGAATTTTCAAATAAATCACAAACGAAGGATATCGCTATTTAAACGACGCTCACGACGACTCCATTCGCATAGAACATTAAGCGTTAACTGAGATTAAATAAATATATATATATATATATATATATATATATATATATATATATGCGTATATTTAAAATTGATTCTAATAACGTCGATTGAAAGATGTCTATTTGATCTCAGTAAGTTTAATTTTGTAGAAAAGAAATGAAAGTAATTCGGAAGCGTTGGTGTCGTAATAAGGAGAATAAATCGATTATCCAACTCGATATTATCTAATCGAAAGAACGTCTCCGAACATTTCTGAGAATGGGAAAGTAGTGTATACTCACTCTTTCTCTCTTTCTCTCTCTCCCTTTTTCTCTTTTTCTCTCGTATCTATTTCTTTCATTGGCTAACGCAAAGCCGTCAGCGGCATCTGCGCGCGAGAAACGTAATATTCATTTTCCGTCAGCTGGCCGTAACCACGACGATAAGTTATCAACGCATTTTGCGGTTTATGAACGAGCACGGACAACGGCGACGGTGACGGCGATGGCGGCGGCGGCGGCGGAGGCGGAGGCGGAGGCGGAGGCGGCGACGATTGCGGAAGGAAAAAAGCAACGTCTGCGTCAACTTAAGCGTCGTAAACGTTTCTCCTAGAGTCGACGATTATTTCTGCCGACATAGCTTCTTTTTTCTTCTCTTCTCTATTAAAAAAAAGGAAAGAATAAAGATAAAGAAAGAGAGAATAAAAGAACTCGTTCCGAACGAGCTCGTGAGTAAGGCGACACCCTTGAACGTTTATCCAAGGAGCAACGTGAAAAATTCGATTTCAACGATCAAGAAAAATCGATTTGCTCATCGACTTTTATTATCAGTGTACTTTTCTTTCTTTCTTTCTTTATTTTATTTTATTTTATTTTATTTTTTTTCTTTTAATTTCTTCAATTAAAAAAATCGTTGGCCAGTCGGGTGATAGGGTAGTAGTAGATCGGACGACAGAGTGCAATGACCTTTTAATTCGATCATCGATCCTAAGAACCGAGAGCTCGAAACATGAAACAAGATTTCGCGGTAACGCGAGAGAGAATATAGTAAAAGTCCGTAAGAGATTCTAAGCGATAGTTAAGCCACGATTAGGTAACGCGTTACGTTATACGCCGAACGAGTTACGGATCTTAGTTGGCTAATCTGAGCGGCGCTCTTTCGTGAATGCGCTAGCATCGGGGTAGACTATTTCTACTTACGACGACGACGACGACGACGACGACGACGACGACGACGACGACGACGACGACGACGACGACGACGACGACGACGACGACGACGACGACGACGACGACGACGACGACGACGACGACGACGACGACGACGACGACGACGACGTCGTCTAAAATCGTTGCGGCACGAGCTAACACAACAACGGGCGAGATTTTATTTCTGCTTTTTTATTCCTTAGCTTTTTCTTTTTGTTTCTTTTTTTGTCGTTTTTTTTTTTCTTTTTCCTCTTCTATAACGTAGGTGTCGTCGTATCGACGAGGTTGGCTGCGTTCACGACGAATCCGGTAAATTTCTTACAAAATTTCAGATTAACGAAACAAAGTAAGAAACAAGCTAAAAGGAAAGAAAGAAAAAAAAAAGAAATAATAATAATAAAGAATTGTCACTGTTACGAGATAGCTCGAAGATTACGAGCAAAAGAGTGTTGCGTCATCGTTGAAGTAAGTTTTACGTTGTTAAATCCTTTACGGGAATTACAAATCCGTTTTTTGCTCTCTCTCTCTCTCTCTCTCTCTCTCTCTCTCTCTCTCTCTCTCTTTACTTACTTGTACGAGCCTCGAAGATAAAGCGGGCTAAGCTCGTTTAGTCAGTACGAGCCACCTTATAAATCCTAATCGGTTAACATGCTCTCTCGACTCCTTTCCTAACCTGGAAACGTACGTCATTTTTGTATTCTATTTCCTCTCTTTTAAAGATTTTATCATTTGGTTAACCTGGTCTATACTATAGTCGGAGTGGAGAACGTTATCAGTAAAGGAATTCGAAGCGTTACTTCCGACCGATGTCAAGTTCGTTTTTTCTTTTTTTTTTTTTTTCTTTTTTGAGATTACCTCGCAACTCGATGCGATAACGCATAGAGAGAGAGAGAGAGAGAGAGAGAGAGAGAAAGAGAGAGAGAGAGAGAGAGAGAGAGAGAGAAATAGAGAATCCTCCCCCAATAAAAAAAAGAGACAGAGGGAGGAAAAAAAGTTCAGGAAAAAAGAAAGAGATCGTACCTGGTGAAAAAAAGGGGAATCCCATCTAAATTGATTCGAAAGAAGCTGCGAAAATTTCTTTCTAAATTAACATATTCAATCAACAAAACTTGTTCTCTCTCCATCATTCAACCACCGTGCAAGGTAAATAGAAAATTAGGATATT
>OU426860.1:4997429-5012429 GCA_911387685.1 Dolichovespula media
GAGAGAGAGAGAGAGAGAGAGAGAGAGAGAGAGAGAGAGAGAAAGGAAGAAAAGAAACGTAACGAAACGAAATGAAACGAAACGAAAAAAGCGGATTACGTTTTGTCGAAACGACGAAACGGGACGTTTTCTTCTCGGTGGCGGTAGTCGAGTTGGCATTTATTCGAGTCTGCTAATTACTCCTCCTCTTCCACCTCCTCCTTATCCTCCTCCCCTTTCTACAATTCCTTCTACTCCTCCTCCTCTTCCTCCTCCTCCTCGTCGTCGTCGTCGTCGTCGTTCGAATAATTAACGAAATTTCTAACGTTACTCCGTTATTAATTACGTTCGTAATTCAGTTTTAACAATTCGTCCTTCCCTCGGCCTCGCTTGCTTGCTTGCTTGCTTGCTTGCTTTCTCGCTTTCTCGCTCTCTCGCTCGCTCGCTCGCTTGAAATATTACGGAGCTCGGCGATTTCAAGAATTTCATCGTCGAGAGTCATCGTTAAATTATGAGCGAAAATTAGCGCTACGTAAAGTAGCGGATATTCCAGAAGAAACAAGATCTAAAGATAAAAGGAGTAACGTCTTTCCACGCTCGTCGATTCTCCCGTTCTCCTCTTTGTCAAAAGGTTTTTCTTTCCTATTTGAAAGCTAATACTACCACTACCACTACCACCATCACTACTATTACTATTGCTGCTACTGCCGCTGCTGCTGCTGCTTTTACTATACTATTACTACAATCTCCTTTTGTAAAACCTTTTTTCCTTCCCACCCACCATCTAACCCCATCTACCTACCCTGATTCTAGCTACCCCACCTCTGTACATCAACCCTGCCGTCTTTTTCCATCCTTACAAACCAACCATCCAACCATCCAACCATCCAACCATCCATCCATCCATCCATCCGTCCGTTCAACTATCTTCTTCCTCGACATTTTGACCCAACGAAAAAGCTACTCGCAATTACAATCGGACTTACAAGTGTACGGACTACAAGCTAACGATTTAATCAAGAACACGAGGATATATCTCGTCGGTGGGGTACGTTTTACATCAGCTCAACCAACGGAGATAAGATAAAAAAGGGAATTAGTCACGCGAACGAACGATGCCGGAGGAAATGGGGATAAAGACCGAGGGGGGTGAGGGGTGAGAGTGAGAGGGGGGGAGTGGTGAAGGAAAGAAATAAAGGGAGGAAGGAGCGAATGAAGAAAATAAGATTGATTCAATTTCAATCGAAAGGAAAAAGGACAAAACTGGAAGTAGAGAGAGAGAGAGAGAGAGAGAGAGGGAGGGAGAGAAAATCGTCTTTGCGCTTTTTATACCATTTTCCAATGACGAGATAGCAGAAGGAAACAAGCCGATACTAAAGTACTTTGGTAAACTATTATAATCAAACTTTTCGAGCGTCTTCATTAAACCGACATTTCTCCTCTGCTCTCTCTCTCTCTCTCTCTCTCTCTCTCTCTCTCTCTCTCTCTCTACCATCCTCATCCAGACCATATTTTATACATGCATAACTATAAACGTGCATTAACGACGAGTTCGAGAAAAAAAAAAAAAAAAAAAAAAAAAAAAAATTAATTCCAGAGAAGTAACGATCTCGTTCATATATATAATATATTGTATCCATCGACGGCGCATTCCTACTTTCTCCCTAGCTATCTTTTGATCCTACCTACCTAACTCTTAGCCCCATCTTTCTCTAGACCATGAAATATTTGCGAAAGTATTAGCTCCCCTGGATAAATTCGCAAAATATCGCGTACACTGCATTCCAATGAACTAATAATAATCAAGAAAATCGCTTCCGCGAGATGGTGGCCGTAAATTTTATAACAAGTCGATCGTTCCCTTCTTCATTGGCCCATCTCTCTCTCTCTCTCTCTCTCTCTCTTTTCGTTTTCTTCTTTCACCTCTCCTTTCTCCTTCTCTTTTTCCTTTCTCCATATTTATGCTCCGATGAACTGTATCGCTCGTAAACAAGACTTCCTAGTCTCGAACTCCATTAATTCGCTAGCGATCGTCACGAGTACCGTAGTAGAACGTTTTCCGTTAGCGCTTCAATAATTCACCGTTTGCTCCGAAGACGTTACATTATCGCATACGATGCACGAATAACGAAACGTTTTCGTCGAAGAAGAATGAAATCACCGATCGATACATCGCATCGAGCTCTTTCAATCCTTTCTCTTATATCTGAAAGCAAACGTACCGTAACCAAACCCACGTATAACATAATCGTTTCAACTCTCTATCATAAATGTTAAAGAGGAGGAAGGAATCGACTTGCTTTAAAAAAAAAAAAAAAAATAATAAAAAGATGACGCACGCACATGCACATTCAGGCGAATCGAATGTCTCAAATATCTCTCATTGGCCGTCGGGAAATCATTTCGCGGTTTCGATATATCCAAGCAAAATAGCGAAATCGTGATTCATCGAGGATCGATGTCCGGCAAATCTCGCGTTTGTAAACGAACCCGGGTCAGTGTAATTTCACGAAAGAACTTGTCTCTGAAAACCGATAGTTGCGTCAGCCAGAGGCGGCTTCGGTTAACCGATCAAATCGATATACGCGCGTAAAAAACGAAAGAAAAATCAATTATACGATTCAATTCGATCGATCACTGCTTGTACTTCGATAAAATCTCTCTCTCTCTCTCTCTCTCTCTTCCACCACCCCCTCACGCGCGTATTTTCTTTCCTTTTTATCACGCAACTCGCTTCTTATTCTTCCTCAATTTCATTCGTCGATTACTTTAAATTCAAAAGAATCTATAACGATCGTCTCTCAGCGACACGCGTTACACGAACGAGAGAAGTGAGAATCGTAAATTCTATATTAGATACGACAATATACACACGTACGTACGTACGTACGTACGTGTGTGTGTATGCGTGTGTGTTCGTGTGCTTGTTTCCCTTCTACCTACACCTTTCTCTTCACTATTTCTCTATATATTTTTCTCTACATCTCTCGTTTTAATATGTCAATTAAATATTCAAGAATCGCCCTACGGGTCCTCGAGCAATTATCGTTAGTTATCCTTCGTATACGCGGCGGCGAATGTCGTCGGTATTCTCGCTCCATTAGCCATGCTTTTATTTCATCTTTTACCTTCCCCTCCAACTCTTCCACCACTACCCCTTCTCCGTCGCCCCCCCACCTCCTCCCGCGCCATTTCAAACAGATGCTTACGATTATTCTTAGTCCCTTGTGCGGCTATCCCTTTCGCGAAATATTCTGTAATCATGATTATAAATACACGTTTATTAACGAGCCGCCCGAGAGAACGCGTTCGATTTATTCGTTTCTTCCCACCTACATAATTTAATCGATGGCCATGTAGATCATTGAACTATTCGAGAATTCAATTCCTGATAGTAGCCTTCCTCTTCCCTTCCTCCTCTAACCAACCGGAGATTACTTAGATTGGTTAAAAGATTATCTTGAAATATCTCTTAAACCTCTTCTATAATTCAATTATTTCTCTCTCTCTCTCTCTCTCTCTCTCTCTCTCTCTCTCTCTCTCTCTCTCTATTTCTCTTTTTCTCGGGTATCTACATGAAAATTATATCGTGCGATACTTGTATCAATTATTACATGTATATTTAAAAAAGAAACGTTAACAAATTTCAAACGTGAATTTCGTCGATTTTTGTGTCGTTTAAATGACATCAATAAAAATGTACATACATACATACATACATACATACATACATATATATATATATATATCAATAAAAAAATACACACACACATATATATATATATATATAATACATACATATGTATATAAAAATCTATAGGTTCAATGTTACATTTACGAGTCGAGGATGAAGTATTGATTTAGAAATAACAAGCCTATACATACATACATACATACATACATACATACATACATACATACATACATGTATTACGACGAACAAGAAATCTCATTCAATATAAGGGAAACGATATTACCAAGTTTCCCTCCCTTTCTTTCCTCTCTTTCCTTTTTTTTATTATTAAAATTGAAACATCTTAAAAAATTCGTTCGCTATCTGGACACAACGGTCTTCTCCATTGTCAATTGTATCGTATCTGAAAAGACGATGGATGAGGGTTGACGTGGTCGGTCTCGGTCAGAAGGAAGGAAGGAGGATGTCGGTCACGTCGTAACGTACGTTTTCAGGAGACATTTCCATGTCGACGTGGGCAGGTTTAGTTGTACATACATACATACATACATACATACATATATACATACATACATTCATACATATATACATATGTACGTACGTACGTACATACATATGTACCTAGGTAAGTTCGATTCGTCGTTCTCTCCCCAACATACAGACCGCACTCGATCGTGACTCTATATCCGGATTCCTCACCGAACTACGATGCTTCTGGGAGAAGGAATGGGATGGTTCACTTTCGAAAAAATCACTCGGCAAAGGTTGAAATCGAATCGAATCGAATCGAATCGAATCGAATCGATAGAAGCACCAGTGGAAAGCGATAATCGATCTTCTGCTCTATTTTACCGTTCTGTGCGTTTCAATACAACGGAGACGGAAGGAATGGAAAGCGTTCGTAGAGAAAAAGAGAGAGAGAGAGAGATAGATAGAGAGATAGATAGATAGAGAGAGAGAGAGAGAGAGAGAGAGAGAGACGATAGACAGGTCTATACAAAGAGAGGGAATATAGCGAGCCGTTTCAATGCAAACTTGGTAGGCAGGGAAAGAATGAAAAGGTAAGGAAGGGAGAAAAAGGAGAGAGAGAGATAGAGAGAGAGAGAGAGAGAGAGAGAGAGAGAGAGAGAGAAAACGAAGGTTGTGAGCCAAAGAAAGGAACCGAGCTCGGGCCTTAATGCGGAAAGTTTAATGATATTAATGAAAGTGGTATAGTAGGCCGAGCTGGCTGCATTTTCAACGTAGGCAGCAACTTTAGTAACGTCCGTTTCATTTACATTCCCCATCGAATGAGAGAGTACCAGACGCGTTGAGAAAAGGAACGAGAGGGAAGACGAAATGGAGAAAGGGAAATCAGGCCTGCTACGTTAGAAAGAGTAAGATGGATAGATCGAGAGTGAGAGATAAAGATAAAGATAGAGATAGAGATAGAGATAGAGAGATAGAGAGATAGAGGATGGAAAGGACAAGGGATACTTTTTAATTATTTTAACCGTCGCGAAGTAATAACGGAACTAGGAAAACATTAAGGAATTTCGTGAATTCCAAAAACGTTGCTGTGCAATTAGAATGGACGTTGGACTTAAGTGAAATATCACGGTCGAGCGTTTGCAGCATTAAGTGAACTTTTATAATATCCCAACGAAGCTACCGCAAATGTTCAGGACAAGCCAGACTAAATTCGAATTATTCTTTACGAAAAGATGGGTAAGTACGTAGGTATTGTACGTGTTTGCACATATATATATATATATATATATATATATATATATATATATATATCGTACATATCTATGGTATGTACATATACATATAGGGTACTTTTACGTAATAGGGAATCATTGAGAGTAAACAAGAGCTCTCTCTTTGTACGAGCGTCGTTCGTATAAATCGTAAAAGCACGCGCGCATCGTTCTTAATCTCCATAACGGCATATCGTTCCGTTCTCCTTGCGATTCCCTCCTAGCCCTCTGTGTCCTGCATATTCCTGCATATTCATAAACTCAAAATGCTCCTGGGTGTAATAAAATTTAATTAACCGTAACAGCTGACGCGACTTACGAACTCGTCGACCATAGTAAGGGTCCAGCTTATCGTACTACGTAAAACGAAAAGACTCACCTGGAACATAACAATAAAAAAAAAAAAATAAATAAATAAAACGAAAAAAATAAAAACTAAATAAATAGGCGATGAAGGGTTTCGCCTCGTTTTTTTCTTCTTTTTGTCGCATTGTTCTCGACAACGTACGAACGAACGAGTTGATAATCAATATCACGAAAGGAACTATTTGCGATCGGCACTCGGTAAATTTTCCTTCTCTAAGTGTCTACGTATTAATCAACGTTGGCTATAAAAGAAAAATAAAGTAAAAAAGAAAGAGAGAGAGAGAGAGAGAGACAAAATGATCGCTTTAAAGAGAAAAACGATTTAGAAATTCACTTTGAGAAGTTTTACTGCGTAAAAGTCGTGAAATATAAAATTATTGTATGTATGTGTATATATATATATATATATATTTGTAAATATATATGTATATATATATATATATATATATATATATTTGATAAAACAATTCGTTCGTTTGATCGTTAGTCCATAACTCTTACTTAACAACTATAGTACACACCCGATATAGTCTAACACGTATACACATATAAAACGAATATATAGACATACATATATGTACATGCATTCGCGTTTCGATTGCAACGTTACCGTTGTTGCGTCGCATCGTCGCATATCGCACGACGATCGGACTCTCGCGCCATTCTATGACTATGCGAAGGATTTAGCGCGTACGCGTTCATTAACGATGCAAATTACATCGGTGAAAGGATCGAGCGAATATATAGTATCGTCGATGGAATGACCTCGAATAACCTCGCTTGATATCGCATCATGTGATCAGCTTTTATTACTACGATACATGCATGTGCATGTGCATGTGCATGTGCATGCGTGCATGCGTACGTACATACGCGTTTACACCCAACTTTTTTTCTATTTTCAAATTTATCAATTTTTACGTTTACGGGAGGAAACGATTTAAACAGAGATGGAGAGAGAGAGAGAGAGAGAGAGAGAGAGAGAGAGAGAGAGAGAACAAACAAAAAAAAAAGAAAAAGAACGATAACGTTGTAACCAAGGCTGTAACTCGTAAAATTGTTATCGCCGATTGATAAGGACCAGAGTATCGCATTTCTCAAACAATAATTCTATTGTTAAATTATAGTTCGATATCTAGGTAATCCGAGACGACGTTCGTATTTTGCAAAAGGAAACAATGTCGATCGTTAATGAATCGCGTTACATGTTTGTTCTTAATCGAAACAATGGGCTATCCAATGACGTCTTATACTTACGTAAGTACGTAATTAAATATAAATTTCATGGAAGAAACCGAACAAACTAAACGAAATTCCGATTCTCTAGTAGTACTTTGACAACGTCTAATTATTAAAAGGCCATTCTACTCACTCACTTACTCACTTACTTATTTACTTACTCTACGATCGATCGGAGAAAGTAGTGTAGTAGTTAGTAATAGTGGTAGTGGTAATAAGTAGAACCAGCCCAACTTAGTTCAAATCAATTTTCGCTCAAACTTTCTCTGCTATTCGAAGAAAAACAAGGGGGGTTTCAATTTCGCAAACGGGACGATCAAACGAAATTATAAATTATTCGATCGTTAAATGGACGTCCTCTTTAATGGCAACGATCGCTTTTAAAAAGGCAAATTCCATTTTATTTGACTCGGCCATATTCGACATTCTTTACAGGAAATTTTGTGAGAAAAATTGATTTAAAAAAAAAAAAAAAAAAAAAAAGAAAGAAGAATAGAAAGAAAGAAGAAATATTCCTATTTTCATTCTAGTTATTGTACAATGTAAGAATAAAATGTAATAAAAGGTAAATGACGCTGACAAAAGAAGTCGAGATTCTTACCCTTCGTTTTCCTCCCTCCCTCCCCTTTACCCCTCCATCACATCCTCTCTCTCTCTCACTCTCTCTCTCTCTCTCTCTCTCTCTCTTCCGATCGCGAGAGCGCATGGAACTTCATCTCGGACTGCCTGGAGCTTTTATCACTCCTTTTTCTTTCGCTTTGAGAGCAGACGATGCGAAAAATCGACAGGACGGTGTTCGGGTTATTACCCTCCTTCTTTCACGTCGGCTATCCACGGATAAAGTTCCTTTATTTGGGACGAAGACGGAACGGGGACGTTTCGTGGTGCGAGTTTTTCCTCTCTCGGGAGGAAATTCCAAAGAGTTCTTCGATAGAAAGAAAAGAAAAAAAAAAGAAGAAGAAAGGAAAGCAAATAATAATAATAATAATAATAATAATAATAATAATAATAATAATAATAATAATAATAATAATAATAATAGTAATAATAGTAATAATAGTAATAAAAAAAAAAAACTAGAGGAAAAAAGAAGAAGAATGACTTTCGACTGTGATTTGAAAAATGTCGAAGAAAGGGAAACGAATCGAGATTTTCGCGACAATTGCGATAAGCTCGATTCGCGAAAGCTTTTTATTTTGAATTAAGATTATTTTCTTGTCGATTGTTATTCATTGATCTTATTTCTTTTCTTTTTTTTTTTCTTTCTTTTTTTTTTTTTTTTTCATTACTCAGCAGACACACGCACGCATATGCAGAATTAATTATTTCAATAAGAAATATTCTTCATTTGTCTTATCTCTTTTCTTTTCTTTTTCTTATTTCTTTTCTCTTTTGAAGATCGAAAATCTCGCCCGACGCGAGAGAACATTTTTTTTCTTTGGATCGTCCCACGAGGTCACTATCGTAGTAGGATTAAACACGGTCGTTCTCGAGTGAATGGAACGAACTCGTGACGGTTGTAACCTTGAAACCGAGCCTAAGATTTTTCTTCTTCTTCTTCTCTCTCTCTCTCTCTCACTCTATATCTCTCTTTCTCTCTACTAGGATCAAAGTGGACGAGCTCTCTTTCGCAGGTGAAACTCGACTGGTTCTCGCGATGGCATTAAATAGAACGCCGTGTCGTTCGTTCGCTTAACCCTCATAAAATCTATCACGATTATTACTTCGTCAATTTTATTAATACATAAAAATTGCATTGAAACTTCCCGATAGAAATTCCATTGAAATCTCGATTGGTTCGACGAAAGGAACATTTTGAATTAATGCGGACACGTCGGTACGTTGTAACTGGGTCAAATTGATTTGTCCAGCTTGAGGTTATCGTTCCATGCGAAATCCTTCGTTATAAATTTATGAATTAAATTAAATGCATATTAGAATTAGTATAAGAGGACGAAGAGGAAGGAGTACACGTCGATCGTAAATGACAAATACGTTCAAGTGCGTAAAACGAAGTTAATTTTTGGTTGGTTTATTTTTTTTTTTTTTTTTTTTTTATATAAATTTATTATTTAAGTAAATTAATTTCCATTACGAATTAATTTTATCGATCGTTCGATAAAAGATCATCGTAATAAAAGTAAAAGTAATACGTAACGTCCTTACAACGATATTAATTTTTCTTGATGTCTGCCATTATCTCGGTTAAAAAAAAGATAGAGAGAGAACGAGAGAGAGAGAGAGGGAGAGAGAGAGAGAGAGAGAGAGAGGAGAGGAAAAAAGAAGGCATCAACTCCTTCCACCGGATCTCTTTTTTAATCGAATCGAGTAATCGAGCAACGTAGGAAATGCATCCGGTCGTCGTCCGTGCCTCGTTAATACTACTTCGCCGTTACTCGGTCTCTCGCAAAATAGAACAAATTCTTCGAAAAGCCGCTCGTTAAGCGAGAACTCGTTAAACGAAGATTAAATTCTCATTAATTAAGAGAGTCTGCGATTAAAGAGACACGATGACCCATGTTTTCACGGATTCATTACGCCTCTTCTAACGCGTCCCGGTTATGGTACGGTTGGTATATTAATTTTGTCAAAACGTGCCAAGATGGAAAATTTATCTTCGTTTAAATCGCGTTAAATTCATTTTCTAAGTAAATCCTGTTAAAAAAATATATTCAATTAAATGTTTGTTCCGAAGCCTTGCTGATGGGATTTTTTTTTGTTTTTTTTTTTCCCTTTCTTTCTTTTTTTCTTTTTTTTCCTTTACAAGTTAAACGTTTCAAAAGAATTTTACGTATTTTTCTTCGGTTTAGATTAAATAAACGTTTCGTCCCAGAGTAAATCCTATCGTCTTTGGTACTTTGTCAATTTATCTTTATCTCTCTCTCTCTCTCTCTCTATTTCTCTCTCTGTCTATCCCGTATCTCGCATACCCTCTTACACATGACGTTGCCACATGCACGGGCGATTGCCCAATGCTTTAATGCGACTTGCGAAAGAAGCAATTTGTCGTAAATCACTTCCTTCGAATCCCCCCTCCCCCTCCTACTCCCCTCCCCAACGCTACCATCACCACCACCACTTTTCTCTTCCCATATGACAATCTCTTTCTCTTATTCGCGAAGGCAATGTGAACTGAATCTCAAGATCTCTCTCTCTCTCTCTCTCTCTCTCTCTCTCTCTCTCTCTCTCTCTCTCTCTCTCTCTCTCATTCTCTCATTCATTCATTCTAACACGATTCTTAGGTAACACTTTGACCTCGGTGACATCCTATTTGATTTCAAAATAGAACAATTTGAAAGAAAACACAGAGGGGAAAGAAAGAGACGGAAAAGGTAAAGGAACCCCATCGCGAACGGAGTGTCGTCGATTACCAAGAAAAAGAAAAAAAGAAAAAAAGAAAAGAAAAAAAAAAAAAAATAAACAAAAGTAAATATTTCAGGTTGTAAGGAAGGAAAGTTCTTTTTCTCTCTTTTTTTTTTTTTTTTTTTTTTTTTTTTTAACAAAAGTCGACGATTTATAAGAAAATATCGAAGAGAGAGAGAGAGAGAGAGAGAGAGAGAGAGAGAGAAAGTACGCGTGGTGTCATTTCCCATCGATCATCTGGAGATATCGATCTCTCATTGGCTCTCCTCTCCCTAGAACGAAACTCGTTTCGTGCCAAGTAAAGATCCACGTGCGGCGCTGATTTACGTCCCTTTCTGTTCGAGAGAGGAAAATAGAAAGAGAGAGAGAGAGAAAGAGAGAGAGAGGAAAAGAGAGAGAGAGAGAGAGAGAGAGAGAGGAAAAGAGAGAGAGAGAGAGAGAGGAAAAGAGAGAGAGAGAGAGAGAGAGAGAGAGAGAGAGGGAGAGAGAGAACGTGGCACGTGCCGACATCTTCCACCTTCCTCTCACTCATCGTAAAACGGTGTTAAAGGCGTCGGTAACCATCGAACGAACGTCTGCCCTCACCCTTCCTTCCCCTCGTCCCTGGCCCCGCTCCGTCCCCTAGTGGAAAACGCTTTCGGGTGCTTACTGCAAAAACCCGGAAGATCTTTCGTACGAGGGCTGTCAAAACTCTTCGTTCGGCTTTCTCAGCATCTCTTGGTGAAATTCCGGTGACAAAAATCGTTGGGGATATTTACCCTCCCTCTCACCCTCCTTCTCTCCCTCTCCCTCTCTCTCCCTCTCTCTCTCTCTCTCTCTCTCTCCCATCCCTCCATTTACTTTCCTCCTCTAACACTATTTCCAAGAAATATTTTTCTACGAGACTAACCCTCCGAAAGCTCCTTCTTCCTCCTCCTTTCTTTTCCTCTTTCTTTCCTTACAAGGGCAAGCATAGTTGTTCCCTTTTCATTTCGATTCGAGCAAGAAATATATAGTTACGATTTTCGATTTGGAAATACGCGCGTCCCTTCGTATACTAGAAAGTACAGTTCTCTCGTTGGAACTTTGTTTAAGTCCACCTTTTTTTTTTTTTTTTTTTTATACGAGGAAAGTTAAAAGGAAAGAGGAAGATAGGGATATAGGATAGGGATAGATAGTGATAGATACAGGGATAGAAATAGAGAGAGAGAGAGAGAGAGAGAGAGAGAGAGAGATAGAGAGAGAAAGATAAAGGACATTTTGTAACTAACCGCAACAACCGAACGTAGCAGGAAATATTCCAACGAAATTTCTTCCTATACTTCTTCTTTCGATAAAAAGAGAGAGATAGAGAGATAAATAGAGAGAGAGAGAGAGAGAGAGAGAGAGAGAGAGAGAGAGAGAGAGATGGTTAAAACGATTTCCGATACTTCTTCGACTTTCCTCAAATTCCCGTTCTTTTCTCTTTTTCTTTTTCCCCTCTCGATTTTTTCCTTTTTTTTTTTCCCCTTCTTTAAACTTACGAAATCGTTTCGAAAATCTTAGCATGTAGTAGTGGGTAGTAGTAACAGTAGCAGTGATAGTAGGTACCACCACAGTCACGCGATTTTACCTTGAAATACTCGTTTTAACGCAAGGACCAAAGCGATACGCGTTATTACTTCTGTTCGAATAGTGGAAAGAAAAATTTCTATCTCCGAGAGAGAGAGAGAGAGAGGGATCCCTTTTTCGTTACAAACACAAAAGAAAAGCATTAGCGAGAACATTGGAACTCGTGTAATCTCGAACTAACAAGACACGCCTACTCGATACTCCTTTAAATTTTCTCTTTCCAAAAGTAAGAAAGTTTTCCTATCATTCCTTATTTCTGCATCAACGCGGATTTGTATTTTTTATTTTCTTTATTTTTCTTTCTTTATTTTTTTTTTTTTTTATATTTTTATTTATTTTTTTTTTTTTTTAATAGACAAAATATGAATTTTCTTTTTTCGGGAATGGTCAATCGATCGAAAAAAAAAAAGAAAGAAAGAAATTCTCATGTATCACGAAACGAAACTAAAGAAAATAATTTATCGTCCGTCCCGTTTATTTCTAATCCTTGATGCTTTCAAAATATATGTTGTTCCTTTCCAACGTAGATCTCCAAGTCGATTAAATGGAATCTTCCTACATACCTACAAGCCCATCGTAAGGACATTCCAATCTTTTAAAGTACTCTAGGAGCTTGCCTTTCCCTGACTTTCTGCCTAGGACGTTTCCCTTAATCTGAAAAGTAACTAAAAGTTACGAGGCACTCGTTATTGTCTAGGAAACTGGATGCCAACCGACGGAATCGAATCGTTTGACTCGATCTCATTCAAAAGATAACAAAGGAAAAAAAAATAAAATAAAATAAAAATAAAAGGAAAAGAGAGAGAGAGAGAGAGAGAGACAGAAAGAGACGAACGACGTGGATGCTTCGTCCAAGTTAAAAGTTTCGCGTGGAAAAAAAAAAAAAAATTATATCGAATTATTGTAAAATGAGTAACATAACGAATTAATACCGAAGAGATAACAACGAAGTTAAGAGAGACGAGTCGATGAATGAAAATTAACGTAACTTATATTACGATAATGATGATGATGATGATGATGATGATGACGACGACGACGATGATAATAATAATTTCTATAATAACATAACCTAGTTCGTGTATTTTATCATGGCGTAAATTTCGAAAATTAATTAAATATATAAAGCTAATTTGCCATGAAAGCCGCTGCCTCTGCGGCACTTAGGTACCTGCACGTGGGCGTAGAATATTTGGTATGCTTTGCTTTATCCCATCGAACTTTTAGCGATATTGCCGCAAACTCAAAATTGGATTCTTGTAAGAAGAAGAAGGAGAAGAGTAAGAGGAAGAGAAAATAGGAGAAGAATTAGGGAGAAATAAGGGAAAAATAGAAAAAGAAATTTGTATGTAGGACGTGACCAACCGAAAGTAATAATAACCAGTGTAATATAACGGCGATCATGATTCTTGATAGATACATTTGTGTGTGTGTGTTTATATATATATATATATATATATATATATATTTATAAATGTATGTATGTGTGCATATATACGTCGGTATGTGTGAAAAGCTATGGTATTCGAAGGATTCAAAGTACGAAGGCTGGCAAACACGAAATCTCTCGGGTACCTTACCCTCTGCTTTGCTCTCGCTCGTAGGAGAATTCTGGGAATACTAATTGACCAACGTACATCCTCTCTCAGGACGGTAGAACTGGGAGGGAGTTAACTCGGAGATAACTTGATTAATCAGCATGCATGACTTATAGCACGGTACGGGATTCGTGGCATAATAGTCGCCCAACGTTCTAGTAGTTTGTTGGCGGTCCAACCTTGTTGGTGGTGGTGCGTGCCGCGAGCGTGCGAGCGAGCGAACGAGAGAGAGAGAGAGAGAGAGGATGAGGGTGAGGGAGAGAGAGCTTCAGGACCAAAGGGATGGATTAGCATTATTTGCGTCTCGCGACTATCTCCTTGAATTTATGATATCCTTTAACGCAGTGACAAAGTGTGTGCACGCGCCTATGTGTATTTGTGTGTATGTGTGTGTGTGTGTGTGTGTGTGTGTGAGAGAGAGAGAGAGAGAGAAAAGGATAGATTTACGCAACCCCTAAGGAAAGAGAGAGAGAGAACCAATCGCGATTTAATCGTCCGAATCAAACGAGAAAAGCATCAAACTTTTTGCCTTGGTTCTCTCATTCTCCCATTCTCTTTCTCTCTCTCTCTCTCTCTCTCTCTCCCTTGATTTCTTTCTCTCTCTCTTCCTTTTCTTTATTCTTTCCTTTTTTTAGATCAAGGCCAACAAGAACTTGAATCGAAGACAGAGAGAAACGGAAGGGACGAAAAGAAGAAGAAGAAGAAGAAGAAGAAGAAGAAGAAGAAGAAGAAGATGAAGAAGAAGAAAATGTAAAAAAAAAAGAAAAAAGAAAAAGAAAAGAAAAGAAGAGTGAGTAAAAGGGAGAAAAACGTGTTCTTTCTACCACCGACTAAATCGACGAACGATCCTTCCTAGCCTTCATTCTTTTTACGTTTCTCCATTCAAGCAGCATCCGCCGCGTGGCTACACAGTCAAAGGAGAAATGGAGGGAGAGGAAGAGAGAGAGAGAGAGAGAGAGAGACGAAGAGTAGAGAAAGATAGAAAAGGATGGATATTGTAGAAAGAGAGGAGAAAAAGAGTGTAGAGTCACGGCGCAATAAACGTGACAGAAACGTGGACACAAGTCGTCCGTTTATACTACCGCGCCAACTACACATATATGCGCCCTGCTACACAGGTGGTACACGTCCAGCAAAGACTCATTAACTCAAGGACATAAGGGCTCCTTATTATCGACCCGCGAGCTACCCATTAAGGACTTTGCCGACCTATCTCAACCGCGTCAAGACCGACGAGAGACGGCCTCTCCCAGTGAACGAGCTAGAGAGAGAAAGAGAGAGAGAGAGAGAGAGAGAGAGAGAGAGAGAGAGAGACGGACAAAGAAAACGTTCTTTTCATTTTCTATTCCCTCCTTTTTTTTTATTTTTTTTTTTTTTATTTTCAATCCCTACCTACATCATCCTCCATCACATTCTAAGTGTCCCTTTC
>OU426860.1:5027429-5094929 GCA_911387685.1 Dolichovespula media
ATCTAATTTTTTCTTCTTCTATCTTTCTTTCTTTTTCTTTTTTCTTTATTTTTTTTATTTTTAAACGAACGTACAGTAAATACATCTCAAACGTTATTAGCATTAGAAGCAGATATAGGATTGGTTATGCATATTTATGATTTTACAAATGAGATGATTTGCGAAATCAGATATCAGATAGTTATATATATATATATATATATATATATATATATATATATATATATATATATATATATATATAAATCAAAAGTGAGATAAGCACGATATTTCACGTGTTACCACGAGAATTTATCAAAAGACGCGGAAGGAGAATTGTCCGCTCCAATTAGTATAACAACGATCGAGAACTAATTATTTTTTCCATCCTGTTAAATCTATTCTCGGTCGATTAAACGGATCGTTACGAGAGACGACTCCTTCCGAACCACCGTTATGGTATTCAAAGAGAAAGAAGAGAGAGAGAGAGAGAAACGCCTTTTCTTATCTTTTCTTTCTCTTTTTTTTTCTTTTTTCTTTTTTTTGTATCTTTTCTCCCAAGAGCCATCGTAATGGCAAGGTGCAAAGCTCATAGTGTCGTTCCAAGTATTTCACGGGTCCTCGAGCAGCCCACCAGTAGTAGTAGTGATAGTAGTAATAGTAGTAGCAGTGTAGTAGTAGTAGTAAGGGGAAAGAATTTCTCGGTAAAAATAACGAAAGATCGATGAATAAAACGATTCTCTATGCGAGCTAACGGTCGCAACAAATTCTTCCGTACGGATAGGGTAAGAAATATAGCAAAGCGAATAGAGAAAATTGTTTGGAAGGTTAGATAGTATATAGGTAGGAGGTAATAGTCGAGAGAAACGTTTAGAATCGATGAATAAACGTTCTCGATATCGTGGCAATTTGTGAAATTATAATTTTAACATTACCGGTGTGTATATATATATATGTATATATGTATACATATATACATATGCGCATGCACATACGTCTCTAGGGTAAGAACCCGAACCCAAGCCCGAACCCGTTATTGTTTCACGCGAGAAACGAATCGGTTCACTGAAAGTTCTATTAGTTATTAGTTATGTAACGGAAACGTAGGAAGGAACAACGGTATTACTCGAGCGTTAAACGTAGAATTGCGCGATACTAATTAGCGAAAATCGTGCCCAACTATGACTTTAACGATAATAACATTACGTTCATTGTATTGTAAAACTGTCGAAATCATTACGTGCAACGTCTTTCTCTCTTCGCTATATATATATATATTCTATCTCTTTCTTTATGTTGGTTAATTTCGATCTAATCTAACATCTATATCGCGACATGGATCGATTGAAGGAATCGAGAGAGATAAAAAAAAGAGAGAGAGAGAGAGAAGAAAACGAGAATCCTTTTTTTCTCTCTTTCTTTTTTTATTGAACGATGTGATGAGTATAAATCACGCGGTGTCGAACTACGCATACACGTAATCACCTTATGCATTGATATTACATAAGGATTCATTAGTCGAATCCAACCTACGTACAATGTAGACGTGACAAATCGTTATGTAAGACTATTCTATCGCGTTTCAGGATCACTGTCGAGGTTCTTCCAACGTCTCGTTCGATGATATTTTTTCTCTCTCGTTTGTTCTTTTTTTATTTTTATATTTTAATTCTCCTTTTTTCTTTTTTTTCTTTTTTTTCTTTTAGAATCTAAGCATAACGCTGTTTTTCCTCTATTCATAACTTGCATTAGATCATCGCGCGCATTTAGAAAAGTTTCGTTTAGCTAAGCTTCAAAAATATACATGCACACATACATATATTCACACACACACACATATATATATATATATATATATATATATATATATATATATATATATATATATATATATTTAAATTACAAACTCCAAAGAAAAATCAAATTCTCGTGTAATAATAACGAAGTAAAAAATTTGTACCTTTTACGTTTAATTATATAGTACAGTAACGGTTTAGTAAGAAAAAGAGAAAGAAAGATTCAAACACACACACACAGAGAGAAAGAGAGAAAGAGAGAGAGTTTATAGATACGGTACTAATTGTACGCTGACATAGGTCGTTTAAAACGATAAGTTAAATTAAGAGGAAAGAGGATGATGAGTTGAGAACGTGGGCAAGTTGTTATGCAAAGAACAATCTCGTCTTGTTGACGATCAATTCCCACGCGTTGTTATTCGTTTATAAAAACCTTTTGCAAAACGAAAACGTCACGTCAAACGCAGTTCCTGTGAGCACGCCATCATCCTAGAACGTTTCTCTATTGGATACGTTCGAAAACGAACGAACGAACGAACGAACGAACGAACGAACGAACCAACGAACAAGTGTAATGCACACAATGCTCCAACGTTTAACCCTCTCTCCTTCCACCCCCCCCCCCACTCTCTCTCACGCTCGCTCACTCGCTCTTTCTCTTTTCGAACTCGTTCAAAAAGCATCGGCGCCAAGAACATAAGAGAGAATCACTCGTTTTGCCAAGATTAAACAAACGATCCCGTTGTTCGTTTCGAATGCTTCGATAAACTATCGGTACGTTTCTCTTTGTTTAACTTCTAAAACAATATTATTTTTAAACGCGTATCGTCAAACGCGCGAAATATTTTTATTTTTATTTTTTATTATTATTATTATTATTATTATTATTATTATTATTATTATTACCATCATCGTCATCGTCATCATAATTTTCTTCTATTTTAAAGGATTACATCGTGGTATTATTTGTTTGTAATAAATTTTAATATAATACACACACACACATATATATATATATATATATATATATATATATATATATATATATATATATTATATATTATAATCTTTTCCTTTCTTTTTTTTTTTTTTAATACATGTTATAAACTCGTAGAAAAAATTCTTTAAGGGATAAAGAACCAACAAAAAAAATGAATATCCGAAGAAATCCTGAAAGAGCAAAAGAACTGGCGAGCGAGCGAGCGAGAGAGAGAGAGAGAGAGAGAGAGAGAGAGAGAGAGAGAGAGAGAGATGGAGAGAGAGAGAAAGCGAGCGAAAGATAGAGATAGAGATAGAGATAGAGATAGAGATAGAGAGAAAGGAGAGAAGGTTAACGTTAACTGCAAAGAAGAGAATAGAAAGAGCCAGGCAGGAAGGGAAAACCGCGATCGTGACTGTCATTCGCGGTTCGTTCTGACCCGCTTAAAATGCAGTTTCAAAGGGAATCGCCAACACCGCCGTAATTTTCCGCGCGAAACGGAGCATGAGATAAACGGAGGTTCGTTCCTCTGGTTTTACCTCTCGGCATCCATAAGCATCCATATACCTTCTACTCTCTTCTTTTCTCTTCTCTTCTCTTCTCTTCTCTTCCTTTCTTTTCTCCAGGTACCTTTTACTCCCGGGGGAAACTTCAACTAATCTATCGAATCACGACTACTACTAGACTCTTCTCGTCGAGACTCTTTCCCATTATCCTTTTATTTCCGTTTTTCTTTGTGAGAATACACTTTTGACGGCACTATTTCGAGTGCTAACGAGCTGGAATATTTGCAAGAAAAAGAGATTGCGAATGCTCTTGCATTGCTACGCCCATAAAATCATTACATACGTTTCCACGTTCGTATCGCGTGTAAGTACGTATAAAACGCGCATGCACTTATGTATATATATATATATATATATATATATATATATATATATAAATACGTACTCTTGGTTAATACACGTTTGTGTGCGAAAGAAAGGAAAAGAAAAAATGAACAGGAGAAAAAGAAAAGAGAGAGAGAGAGAGAGAGAAAAAAAAATAAAGTATGCAAGAATGAATTTTAAACCCGTTGTGGTCACGAAGAGGAGGAGGAGGAGGAGGAGGAAGAAAAAAGATAAATATAAAAAAAAGAAAAAAGGGAAAGAAAAGAAGAAATAAAACGGTAGACCCCTCCTCCCCTCATCGCCCCTCCCCATCTCGCCCCACGAAGGAGAGAAAAATGTGTGTCTAATACGTGTTTTCAAACGTAGATTAAAAAGAAGCAAACTTCGTGGGTGTTAATTCATTCTAGCTTTTTGCTTTCACTAGAGAGAGAGAGAGAGAGAGAGAGAGAGAGAGAGAGAGAGAGAGAGAGATTGAGAGAGTAACTTAACTTTATCTCTTTATCTCTTTCTTCTCTCTCTCTCTCTCTACTATATCTCGAAGCGTATATAGTAAAAGTGTATGAAAGTACATATTTCAATAGAATTACATTCTTCGTAAACATCGTTAATTGTCAAAAGCAAGCCGAACGAACATATTTAGTCGGGACGATGGATTTACGTTGAGAATAATTATTGATTACCGATCGACCTACAAATGTTTACACGAGAAACGTGATCTCTCTCTCTCTCTCTCTCTCTCTCTCTCTCTCTCTCTCTCTCTCACTTCGTAAAATAAAGCAGTAAAATTATAGCGCGTGTTTCTCGTTGGGCCGAAGAGAACAGGAAAAACACACAAGAAAAAAAAAAAAAAAAAGAAGAAAGGCAAAAAAAAAAAAATTCGAAATGGCTGATAAAATTTCTCTCGAGTGTTTGTAAAACATCCATCCGCGAATCTTTCTTCGTCATTTGACATATATCTTTCCACTTTTCTTTTTCTATCCTCCATTCGTTCACACAGAAGCGAGAATTTCACAACATGTTACCTCCCTCCATCCTCTATAACGATCCTATAAAGTCACCAAAATACGTTTCGCGTGATCATCGATCTCATTATCGATATCTCGATGGATCTTGTCGATAGTTTACCAATTTCTCTCTCTCTCTCTCTCTCTCTCTCTTTCTCTCTTTTAAAATAGAGAGGGGAGAGAGAATCGTTCATCGATCAATAACATAGTCCCGAATAAAACGATACGTTTCGATAACGAAATACTGATTGTACAATGAGGGTGGGGGAGGGGGAGGGAGGAAAGAAAGAAACACAAGAAAAAGAAAAAAAAAAGTTCGCTAATTTCGTAGAGAACGTGCTGAGAATGGAAAACTCGAAATCACGTGATAGAAAACCAACGAAGAAAAAAAGACAGAGGAATTAAAAAAAAAAAAAAATAAAAAAATAAAAAAATAAAAAGAAAAAGAAAGGAACGTTTTTAACTACTGTACTATCACGAGTTAGATCGTTAGACCGTGCATTAACCTCCGGAGTTTCTCTCTCTCTCTCTCTCTCTCTCTCTCTCTCTCTCTCTCTCTCTCTCTCTCTCTCTATCTATCTATCTCTATCTATCTATCTTCGTCTCTCTCTTTAACTATCTCCGATTGCAGCTAGTAGTACCGGACGATCATTTTCCTCGGTGCATCTAACTCGACGTACCGAATTTTACTCGCGAATTTGATTCGCCCACGGTATTCTCGTAATCCCCGTTAATTTCCAGCCCGACAGATTCGCATCGAGATTATACGAAATGAAGCTACCAGCCGTACCTTTAGCGCATCTATTCGATTTCATTCTTTTTTTCTTTTATTCCTCGTCTCTCTCTCTCTCTCTTTCTCTTCCTTTTTTTCTTTCCCTCTCTTTCTTTTTTCTTTTCTTTTCTTTTATTTGTTTTTTTCTATTTCCCATCCCTTCTTTTTCGTCGTATCGTAGCGCATTGATTACGCCGAGTCACAAGCTTCATCGACGAACAGTGTTCCATGAGTTTTTTCCGTTTAATGAAAGAGATTTGATTAAAAAAAAAAAAAAAAAAAAAAAAAAAAAAAAAACAAGAATAAGAGGAAAAAGAAAGAAAATTCTTTTTCGCATCGAATGCAAAAAGAAAAGATTTATCGTTGATAGTCTTCGATGTCTTTTCTCCGTCTATCTCGCCATATTTTCTTTCTTTCTTTCTTTCTTTCTTTACGTTCTTCATTTTATCTTCTTTCGATATAACGAACAGCCGTAATGGCAATTAAAAAGAAAGTTTAACCGACTCGTCGGTTGTTTTCACGATTTCAAAGAGCCTCGCGTACATTTTTAATCGCTTCGTTAAAAAAGTTATCCGTGCGTACTCGTTGTGAACGTGAGTGAGCTTAACAAGTATCTCTATTCGTCAATTTGATATTTCGCATCGTATCCACCCATACATACATTAATACATACGTACATAAATAAATACATACATACATACATGCATACAGGACATAGGCATATACGTATTATTTATCATATACATACATATGCCTACGTATATATTTTACGTATCTACATATATATTTAGCAAAATGCAATCCTATCAGAGACGCATTAAGTGGCTTTAACGTGCCCATACGTATGTATATATGTATATGTGCATTAGAGTAGAGGATAGAAAGGGAAGGAAAACACGCGCATTTTCGAATAACGGTAGATATAAACGCGTATTATCAGAGGTAGATCGTAAAGGTGCGGGCCCCGAATGGTTGCTGCTGTTGCTGTTGCCGTTGCCGTTGCTACTGCTGCTCCTGCTCCTACGACTACTACTACTACCTACTCCTGCTGCTGCTGCTGCTGCTGTTGCTGCTGTTGCTGCTGTTGCTGCTGCCGGGCAAAGTGCATTTTACGTTACGTCAAAATGCGGTTTCCTGTTGCACGGTTAACCTCGTTTCGCAGATGCTCTCTCGTTAGCGCACACGAAGGAGGTCGCGAAAAATGGATTAGGTAGAATGCTTCGTTGATGTATGCTTGTGTTCTATATATGTGTATATGCTTATCCCTGTCTGTATCTATCTATCTCTCTCTTTCACACACACACACACACACACACACTCTCTCTCTATCTCTCTTTGCGGCCGCTTAACAAACGGTGAGAAAACTGCAAGTGAAGGGGAGATCCCAGAATCGAGCCGCCCGTTTCCTATTTATAACTCGTGTGAGTAGAGTTCAAGCTTACGAAAGCTCTGGCCAGAATACGTGAGAGAGCGCCTTTAGGTGCGCCCAACGATCCTTTCCTCCCACCAATCCTATACCCTTATCCCATCTACTACTCCTCCCACTCCTCCCATTCCTACTGTTGCCGTTGATCCTGCTGTTGCTGGTGCTGCTGCTACTACCACTCTCCCCCCCCCAACTCCTCCTTCCCTCGCCTTCACCTTCACCTCTTCCTCTCGATATCGCTCCATCACTCTCTTTCTCCTTCTACGTACTCCCCCTTACCAACGGTAATCAATCCTCCGGTGGCTCGGAGCAATCGTTTTTAGGATATATATATAAGGTAGTATTTCAATGGAAAAGTTAAAACGCCAATAGAACAAACAAATACCCATTCCAATTTTATCACAACGCGTTGCGCGTTAACAACATTACGCATTAATGAAACTAATTAAATTCCGATTGACGTTTGTGTATAGTAAATTTTCGTTTCGCTCGATTGTATACGGCGTACGTCATAACTTTGATATAATTTTAGTTACGGCGATATTACTGCTACTCGAGATTCTTTATTTCTTCCTCCCCCCCCCCTCTCTCTCTCTCACTCTCTTCTTTTCCGTTTCTTCCTTTCTTCTCCTCCCCCAACCCTCACGGTTTCCTTTTGGGCAAACGCGCGAAGAGATACCCTTACGCTCGTTTATATACGTTGTATCTTTAGCAAGTGAAATGTAGAGGTATACGCTTTGAAAGTATGATACAGGCCGCCGGTCTTCAATATTAAACTATGCTAACTCGTTCGTTCTACTCGCGTTAATTCTGTTTATTTACAAAGAACTATCCGGCTCTATCAATCTCGGTACTACTTGTAAACTTCTACGAAACGTTAAAGTAAGTCCTTCTATTCTTGAATATGTAACGAGGAAAGTCGACTTCTCCTTAAACTAACTTCCATCGACCTTCCAGCAATAAACCGCCATTTACGAATTCCTATTTCGTGGCTTTTTAGTTAAGTCAATAACATATATAATCGTTATGGGATCGTATCGTTCGAATTAACGATGTTTTTTCATCGCAAAAATAATAAAAAGAGAAGGAAAAATAATGAAATAATAAAATACAAAAAAAAAGTACAGGGGAAAAAAAAAAGGATTGAAATTTATTCTGTAAAACTTTCGAACGAAAAAATTTTTCCCATGTTTTTTTTTTTATTTTCCTTTTTTTCCTTTCCATTTCATGCACCAGCTCATACCTACTCTTCACTTTATAATGATAAATTTTTTAACGTTCATTTTTTTTCAGGAAGGAACTTTCGACATCGAACAATCCATAAAATCGATTGTCCGCCTAACTTGCTGCTGCTACCGTGAAGCTTTTCATGCTTTCGTTCGGATACATTGATAGATAGATAGATAGATAGATATATAGATAGATAGATAGATAGATAGATAGATAGATAGATGGCTTTTTTTATCTCTCTCTCTCTCTCTCTCTCTTTTAAACCAAGCTATTTAAATTCGATGGAGGAAGAGTTTTCTAACGTATTCGTTCGAACAAAATTATCTTTTACTACGCAGAGCTTCGTAAGAAAATCGTCGACGAATCGATTCCAGAGTAAAATTTTGTATTCGTTAATCTTCGTAGAAAATTATCGATGATACAGAAATACAACGTGAAAAAAGAACACGTAGAATCGTATTATCGTTGCTTAAAATGATTCAACGTCTCTTCATTTTTGGTTTTTCTTTTCTTTTCTTTTTTTCTTTCGATTTTATCGCGAACGTTTCATCGAAGGATATGATACCCATTGATCTCAAATGTATCTCCAACTGTGTCCGTTTAATAATCGCGTTTGACGTGACGGGAGAATACTATCTAGGTATATTCTGACTTTCTCGAACAAGATCAATGAAGCAAGTCGACGGCGATGATCGGTTACGCGTAACTCGATGTCAATGACGACGAACGAACGTAGAAACTAAAGTTGATGCTTCTAGTTATATAGATTTCTCTTTTAAAATTATCCAACAACAAATCGTGTTACCGTGACGATTCACGCGTCACGTTACTCGGTATAATTCCATAAATTAAAATTGTTACCAACGATAATAAAATTCGTTTAAGAAATATCATAACGCGAATTATTTCGAACTTTACCATATACTTTTTTATAGAGATTTTTAGATATCGTGATATAAAGGAGAAATGTCAAGAGTTGATATCACAAATAAACCAATATCGATATTTCTTGAGACTTCAGGATACTTAAGAAACACTATTTGGAAGTAAATTAATACTTTATATTTGTACTTTATCGATAATATATATATATATATATTTATTTATTTATTTTTTCTTTAAAGATACACAAATAGTTGGGTTTATAAAATTGAAAATGAAACGTTTGATATAACGAAAAAGCGAAGGACAAAATTAAAAAAAAAAAAAAGAACGAATGAACGTCGGAGTGAGTCCGTCAGGTTTTAATTTGTGGACATGAGAAAAGATCCTTTTTTCTCGAAAGATAGGGGGGAGAAGGAAAAAAGAAAAAAAGAAAAAAAATGAACGAGTTCGTTAACGGCGAACGATATCGGATTGGCGAGGACAATGAGAGGAGAATCGATCGATATCAGTGCCGACGGATCGAAACGATGATTGATCGAATCTCGCGGCTCGTACGTACTCGGACCATTAACCGTAATCATAGGTAGCCTCCTGGCAAAATCTAAACATCCATCATCGCTGTCACCGCGCGTAAATGCAACGCTCGGCGCGGAAGGAGCCGCGACTCGTTTTCGATACGCGGAGTCGCGCGAGTCGAGATGAAATCGACAGTTTGAAAATTACAAACGGTGGGGGCCACGAAAGATCGCATCGCTTCAAGATATTTTTACCATAAACCTTTTCTTTTTTTTTTTTTGCGGTGCCAGCCAGCGAAGAAACGTTAGGTATATATATATACATATATGTGCGTGTATATATACATATATATATATATATATTTATTCGTCGACGGAATCGATCAACTCTTACGGATTAATCTTAATCTTCCGTCCGTATGCGACTTTGAGGTAAGGGTAAGAGAAAAAAGAAAAGAAAAAAAATAAAAAAAAAAGAAAAAGAACAAGAGGAAAAAAAAGGAGAGAAAAAGAAAAATTACGTTTGACGTGACATGAGATTACGATGAGGTCAATCAAATATCGCTGATCCCAATGGAAAAGTACGACGACAAACGTAAAAATGTTTACGCGATAAGTCTCGTAGGTTAACGTGCCATTCATTCGCATGGAAATGAAAGGGAACAAGGTAAGAAGGAAAGAGAGAGAGAGAGAGAGAGAGAGAGAGAGAGAGAGAGAAGCAAAGAAAAAATAAAAAAGAACACAAAGATAGAAAGAAAAAAAAATACGCACGCACGCACGCACGCACACGCACACGCACGCACGCACGCACGAGAATAGAAGACGAAAGCAAGGAGGATTATTAAGTAGCAAATAAACTTACCGATCCCTCGTCGGAAGTTAATTTATCTTAGGGCGGTTACCGGAGCATCGGTTGCGACCCCAAAGACGTGGTCGACCATTTTCCCGTATGCTCGGAAGACGAAGCAGCAGTCGCCGCCTCCACCGCCTCCACCACCACCACCACCACCACCACCACCACCATCACCATCACCACCACCACCGCTTCCACTTCCATATTCACCACCGTTCCCATCCCCCCACCGTCCCTTATATATCCTTCTATAGAACTCGTTGGGCAAACGGACGCGCGTACCTACCTAGCCATCACCGGGCGAGTTTCGTGGACTACTTTGAGATTGAGCACCGATCTCCGGGCTATTTCCGTGCAATCTCGCGCTGGCTAACCAAATTGCTGGATCGCATGCGGGCACTCCTGGAATACGTTTTGCTTGATATCGTTTTCGTGGAAAGCAATCGCTTCAGGGAATTCGAAGACGACGACGACGACGAAGACGAAGACGAAGACAACGACGACGACGACGACGACGACTGCGTTGGACTCTATATCTATCTCTCTTTCTCTCTTTCTCTTTCTCTCTCTCTCTCTCTCTCGAGAGAGAACTTTAGAAAGCATCCAATGGTCGATCGACGAATGGCGAGCTAGCATTTATGCGGCCTCGAGGATCTATGAAGACAATTCGAGAATGATGAGATCGATGGATGGTACACGAAAGGCAGTTATTCGAAATGGCGAAAGTAGAAGAAGAATAAATGAAGTATCCCAAGACATTCATCAAAATTGGAGCAACAACGCGACTGAAGCCTACGGAATTGTAATACTCTTATCTCACGAGAACGTTTCCTCTCTACTTTTTGATTTTTTTTTCTTTTTTTATTTTTCATTTTACCTTCCTCTTGTATATGATCGATGTAACTCCACTTAACTTTATTTACCCCTTTGCCAAGCCACCCTATACTTCCCCCCATCCTCGGCCCTCCATCCGGGACCCACGATTATTATTACGTTTTTTATCTTGTGGTTATACCTTAACAGACTTTCTTCTACGTTGCTTAATAATTTCTTTAGCCTCGTATAAAGAAAAAAAAAAAAAAAGAAAAGAGAAAGAAATAAAAAATAAAAAAGATCTTTCCCCTTATCTTTCCGTTTCCCGGGAAAGGGGAAAAATAAAGGGAAGGGGGAAGAATGCATGAGAATGAAGCAATTTCATTAAAGTTATCGTATAGACGATAGGAGAACTTTATTGGTAGACGCCGATAACTTCTGAGTATAATTTATAGAAAGAGAGAGAGAGAGAGAGAGAGAGAGAGAGAGAGAGAGAGAGAGAGAGAGAGAGAAGAAGCCTTGAAACTTCTGATGTTGAACGTCGAAATGGTTATTGTGTGTACGTAACGGTTCATTTAACTGGCCGACTATATCAGCAGCCTAAGGTAAAAGATATAATTTAACGATCGGACCAGATGTGTCAAGAGGTATCGATACATTGACAGATAGTAATCGATAAAATGGTGAAAGGCATGTAGGAAGATGGAACGATCCTAGAGACGCGGACCACTCCTACCTTCTCAGACGATCGTTCTTACGAGCAGCTCTCCCTCTTAATGCATTTTACGTGTGTAAGTAATATATATATATATATATATATATATATATATATATATATGTATATATGTATATGTATATGTATATAAACCTGTATAAACACATACAAATAATAAAACGTACATGTAGAAAATGCTCTTTACGGGACCTCATCGAGCCTTATCGTTGTATCGAGCGAGACAACGAAAATTTATGGCCCACCATTAAGTTCGAGCACGAATTCACGCCTCCGCCTCTCTATGGGAGATCTTCAACGTATATATCCCGAACGTACGTGAGTAAGCTATATACTTACACACATAGACAAAGATCTTATAAAACGTATTAATCGTGATAGATGATGTCCTGCAAAAAATTCGCTTTGCGTCGATTATCGACTTTTAACGAAAAAAAAAAAAAAAAAAAAACAAAAAAGAAAAAGAAAAAGAAAAGAGAAAAAAGAAAAAAAAAAGAAATCCTCTTTCTCGTATATTCTTTAAAAGCAATCTTTTTTTTTTTTCTTCTTTTTGCTAAGATATATAAAATAAATCCTCGACGACGGGTGGCGAGAAAAGAATCGAGTAACACCTTTAAAGATCGATTATTTTTCTTTAAAAGGAAAAGAAGAGGAAAAAGGAAAAGTAAAAGAAAACAAAAAGAAGAAGAAAAAGGAGGAGACGAACAAAGAAAAGGAAAAAGAAATTACGTTTTCGTTGATTTACGTTGATTTTTCGAGCGAACAACGTTTCTCTCTCTCTCTCTCTCTCTCTCTCTCTCTCTCTCTCTCTCTCTCTCTCTCTCTTTCTCTCGGAATAATTTGCAGAAGAAACTAAGCTTCTTTCTTTCCACCTCAAAGAAATCCCTCATCCTTCGAATTTCTTCTGAAAAGTTCTGATGCTTCCAACCACGATAAACGTACTTTGACTCGTGCGAGAATTTTCAAAGTTTCAGTCAGTCAGGCAGGATCGAGCATAGTCGACAGCTTCTTACCCCTCTACCCGTCCTGCCGGCTGGCCGGGTCCGTCTTTCCTCATGGAGGTCGTTTCCTTGGCAAGCAGCCCAACTAAGTCTGACGAGAATGCTATTAATGAGACGCGTGTTCTTCGAATCGAATGTATTTAACGATCGGTTCAAGACAATTTTCTCTCTTCCTCTCTCTCCCTCTCTCTCTCTCTCTCTCTCTGTCTGTCTGTCTATCTATATATATGCATCCTGTCTTTATTTCTTACTCCATCTCTCTGTCTCATTGTTGTTATCTTAACTTGGAAAATTTCCGATAAATCGTCACTCGTTCTGGGTCAAAGTTCATTGTCACCTTGGTAAGGACTGGGAAATTGCTTTTGCAAGTAATTATCCATCTACAAGCGTGTACTATAATGAAACGAGTATTACACATCTACCCCTATAATTCGATGTAATCAAAACATCGTAATGAAACGCTTATGTATGTATGTATGTACGTACGTACATATGTAGCAGATATTTGTGTATATATATATGCATATACGCTGTAGTTCGGTAAAGTAATCTAAAATCAATATGAGGCGAGTAATCACCCATGCGACGTGTTTAATAGCCACGAATTTCTCACTCCATCTCTACCTTCTGTCTCTATCTCTCGTTCTCTATCTCTCTCTCTCTCTCTCTGTTTCTCTCTGTCTCTGTCTCTGATATCATAATATTCGCGTTAGAATCACTTTCGATTATTTCTATGCTCGCTTGAATTGTGAAACCCATTGATTGACTTTTATTCCTTTTTTTTTTCTCTTTTTTTAACAATTATAAACCTATATTATCGATCGTTCATTGATCGTGGTTAATTTTAAATATGTACACACACACACACACACACAAATATATATATATATATATATATATTCTCTATTGTACATATATCATTATATATCTTCAATAATATAGATATATCATTAACGATATCAACTTGTTATTTTTCCGAATAATCTCATGTTAATACGTATTAAATGATCGTTTCAGTGAAGGAAAAAGAGAGAGAGAGAGAGAAATAAAATAAAAGAAAAGAAAAATCAGGAAAAAGGGAAAGGGAGCAAAAAGAGAAAAAGGAAAGAAAAAGAAAAAAGGAAAAAGAAAGAGGGAAAAATAAGAGGAGTGTTTTATCCAGACGAGTTCTAGAACAAGTATCCTCCGAACATCTATATCGCGCGTCTACCGGCTTGGCATCTTCACTAACCCGATATCCGATCGCAAAGCGTGATTCCGATGGAAAAGCAACGAGTAAGAACGTAATTACCGTGGGCGTAGTCGCGAGTAGCGAGCTACCGGCATCAAAATCGAACAAAGTATGGCCTGTGCTTCGTCATATACCATGCTATTGGCACCTTGCCGATAGGATCAGCCTGCTGAAATCTAGAGAAGGATGAGTAGGATGTAAATGGGGTAGGAGTAGGAGAAAATAAAATGAGGACATGGAGGATGAGGAGAACATAGAGGAGGAGGAGGAGGAGAAGGAGGAGGAGGAGGAGGAAGAGGAGGACTAGAAAAGGATCATCAGTGGTAGATTTACTGTGCTATAGATCAGGCTAATTTATTCGGATATACTATTAATTACACGATATAACCCTACCAGTTGTAATAGGATTTTATCCGAGTAATAATAATCGTAGGAACCTGTAGTGGTAATTTAGTTGGGTATGCCAAAGCGGCGTGCTATAACCGGGTGGGTGGTACGGGGGAGCGAAAGCAAATGCACCCGGTTCGATCAACGTCCACCTTGGGATCGACTCAAACGTGGATCGTCCTCGGTCCACCATTCCTCGTCTTTCTCTTCCACCAGTTCGACTTCTCTTTCTCTCGAGCCAAGGAGATTGCGCGTACGATGCTCACTCTCTTTCTCTGTTTCTCTCGTTTCAGAGTATAAGAGAGAGAGAGAGAGAGAGAGAGAGATGCAAAGCACTCAATTATAGAGTGGCCTGGGGCTCTCCGAGATCGGACTCTGTCCAGCGCCTCTGATCGCTGCGGGTGCTACATCACCGAGTTTTTTCGCATCTCGTTCTCCACCGTTAGAACGCACAGCCCTGAGAGAGAGAGAGAGAGAGAGAGAGAGAGAGAGAGAGAGACCCTTTGTTGCTTTCTTCTCATGGTAACTCTCGATCAAAACGTCCTCTGGGCAACCTTGAATCCCCTCAGAGAGATGGGATTTCTTCGAGATTGATTCATTGTCGAGAGTAAGGCTACTATTCAACGATGCAATCTCTTGTCCCTTTTAAACAAGCCCGATTTTCTTCCTTATTAAATGAACTATCTATATGAACTATCTTTTAACTATAGTTAAATTCCCCGTATATTCATTCGAAATGTTCTCGAACGATCGTATTCACGATAACGCATTCTAACGTGCCAGTGCGAATCCAATTTGTGGGAAACGAAATATGCTGGCGTACGGGAAAACGTTGGGCGATCGACGACGCCCATCCACCCACCCACCCACCCAACCACCTTTCGATTCTATTTCCCCCATCCTAATCTAAGATTACGTCCGACCCCGTAGGGTCGATAAACTCTTTCGGCTCGGAACAAATTAGGAGGACGTCTCTTACCAATGGTGACGATAGTCACCGACGAAGCGATTTCCGTCCTTAATCCAGGACACACCCCAACCCCCCCCCTCCCACGAAATCGAGCAACCCCCTTAAGTAATGTCGGAAAGTCGGTCCGATCCGGTCCGGCTCGACCCGCCCATTCAGGAAATTGACCCATCTAGTCTGCACTACCATCAACGTGTACGACAACGACGCTTCGAGTTTAGGACCAAAATAGCAACACGATACCCACCGACTCTTACTCTTTCTCGCTCATGAATTTATCAATTTTCCGATATGATTGTTTTGATGTTTATCATCCTTCCCCATCCCTTCTTTTATTCCTAAAAAATAAATTCAACGAGAAAAAAAAAATATATACATATATATAATGTACCTAACGCATTCCGATAAACGTCCAACAAATTACATGACATTTCATCTCGATAAAATTATATCGAGAATTCCTCTCTCATTTTCGTGATCACTTAACGTACGTCTCTCTGTCTTTCTCTCTCTCTCTCTATTTTTTTCTTTTTTTATAATTGAAAAAGAAAAAACAAAGAAAAAAATAAAATATACACCCAGGCCTATAATTACTATTAAACGGAGACATTAGTATGTCTACATACAAGGCACCTCTCGATCGGTCGTACTGATTATTACGAGGAGAGGAACGCTTACGTCCCACTTTCGATCGTTATGAATTTAATATTCCGCATCTACGTAGAGAAAGATTCGAATAAGAGGAGGGCAAAGGTCGCAAGAGAAACCGTTATCGACGTGCCAGCCTTAGGTACTCGTCATAAATCTAGGCTGAGAGTAAGACGAGGTATCGTTAAAAATCCAACGTAGGTATATTCGGTGCCGATCGATCCGAACGATTCGACAACGCGCGCTAATTTTCGAATGTTGGGAAATCTCTCTCTCTCTCTCTCTCTCTCTCTCTCTCTCTTTCTCTTTTTCTCTCGTTCTCTCGATATCGTCAAAAAGGTCAGGGTTATCTCGATCGGTCACCAAACGGTTCTCATGGCGTTAAAACTCGATATATCGAGTCGGCGAATAAGATTTGTCGCGTGAAGAGAAAACGTCCTCGAGATCAATGGATAGCCGAAGAAAGAAGGACAAATCTTCTCGGGTATTACTAGGATATCCTATACCACCATCTTGACAAAAGTATCGACCTAATTCCGTTTCTGAATTTCGAGATCGATTCGATCGGAAAAAGAGAAAGTCGAAGAAAAGAGTGGGATACGTTTTCTTTTTCTTTTATCCGTTTTTTTTTCTCTCTCTCTCTCTCTCTTCTTCCTTTTCCCTTTTCTACGGTCGTCCAACTTCGTTTCTCTCTATCGTGAGAAATAAGGGTTTCCGCAAGATGGTCAAGATCTCAACTCCGGAAATGTTTTAAGATGTCTTTTTAAGCGGGACCAGAAGAGGAGGCTTTGTAAGATTTTTCCAAGAGATGGCCGGCCACTCTTTTACTTTCTCGGATTTTACGAACGAAGAGGAAATGTCATCTTTAAGATATTGAGAGGATGACGGATGCTCATCGAGCATTCTTTTTTTTTTTTTTTTATTCGTTTTATTAACAACGATGTAAAAAGGAAAAAGAGAGAGAGAGAGAGAGAGAGAGAGAGAGAGGAAGAATCATTTGTAGAAATTTAATTGGGCAGGTATACGTTTCAAAATCTTGCGATTGAATGTTTGCATTAGAAAAATTAAAACGAAGAAAACGGACAAAGGAAAAAAACAAGAACGAGATGAGAACATGAATCGAGATAATCTATCATATCTTATCAATCGCGTTAGTAAAGAAATAAAATATTCGCCGGTATGGAAATTATTTGTTTAACGAGAGAGAGAGAGAGAGAGGACGAAGCAAAGAAAGAAAAAAAGAAATAAATAAATAAAAAGAAAGAAAAAAGGAGGAAAAAAAGAAAGATGGAAAAAGAAATCCCTCGTTAATTTTCAAAGAGATATAAATTTGTATCGCTTTGACGTAACTTATATTATCGGATGTACGTTGAATTAGTTTGAAAATTACAAAGCGGATCAATAATAGGTTTCCGTTCGTAGCAATGTTAATCCTAAGAAACACGAATGCACATTCTGTTATAATACGAAGTAAAGATTTTGAGTTTAGTGCCTCGACCTTAACGTATTCTCCCCATGCATTTCTGAGAGAGGCTAACGCTCTACATACCTAAATTACTACGTTTACCTTGCACAGTCGAGTTAATTCCTGTCACGTGCTCGTGTCAGGGGCCGTACTCGGCACGTTAAGTGTCGATGGACCTCCAAGTTACGTCCTTTGTCTCTCTCTCTCTCTCTCTCTCTCTCTCTCTCTCTATCTTTATCTATCTATCTATCCATCCCCGTCCTGCTCTATCTCATTTTCTCTTAGTCGAGAGCCAACAACGGCTGTTAACACCTTCTTCTTTGTTTAAGTAGCCATTACGTAAATCGTTCTAATTTTTCTCTCCTCCGACCTTAGATCTTATTTTATATTTCTCGTTCTCCTTCGCTTCCATGTTTTTTCTTTTCTTTTCTGTTTTTTTTTTTTTTTATTTTTCCTTTTTTCTTTTTTCTATTTTTCGATACTCCTCCTCTCATCTCAACGACGCAAACGTTGAGACGCATATTTTTGTTAACGTTACAATTAATCTATAATTGATCACATTTCATAAATAACATTTATAGACGTTATACCGTTTAATACGTAACACGTTAGAATAATGACATGCATATGTAAGCCCGTATTAGTAAACACATTTCGCGGGATTACACGATAGACGTCGTCGTAGTCGTAGTCGTAGTCGTAGTCGTAGTCGTAGTCGTAGTCATAGTCGTAGTCGTAGTCGTAGTCGTAGTCGTAGTCGTAGTCGTCGCGTAGGAGGAAACCCAACATATTTCCCATTCCGCCTGTAAGTCCCACTTAACGGGCCACGAAGGATTTCCACGTTTGTTTTAACTGGGACGTATCCGTGGCTCTTTAGCTCTAGGAGGCGTGCACGAACGAATGCTGTGTTAGCCAGCAGCGTGGCTTACGTCACGAGGATTGCAGCTGTAACTTGTTGTCCGTGATCGTGCTAATGAAAAACGATTGCTAACGTATGTATATTATAACAGACTCACGCGTACACACACCACACTCGTATAGCCACGAAATTATTTTCTTTTATACGAGATCTTTATCTTTCGTATTTTTTTGTTTTTTCTTACTTTTGTTCTTTTACTTTTCTTTTTCCTTTTTTTCCTTTTTTTTTTGTTTTGTTTTGTTTTGTTTTGTTTCGTTTCGTTTGACGTAAGTTCTACGAAAAGAAATAAAAGATATTATTACGCACTTCAACTCTTACGTACTTCAAGTCAAATCCACGGATCATCAATTCTTTTTTTTTCCTTTTTCGTATAGTTGAGATATAATCTGCGTCAAGCGAAATTTGATTTATTTTATTATTATCATTATCATTATTATTTTTGTTTAATCGCAAGAGGGAAGAGAATGAAAGAAATAAAGAAGGGAAAGAATTAAAAAAAAGAAAAAAAAAAAAAAAAAAAAAGAAGGAAAAAAAAATACAAAAAAGGAGGAAGAAAAACGATTCGCTCTCATCGAGCTCATTTCTATTTTCATAATAAAGGTAAGGTATTTTATATTAAAATTTACCGGCGATTAAACTCGAAAACAACGTTTTTCACGACTCACCTCTACGAGGTCCGAACGTAAAGAGAGAGAGAGAGAGAGAGAGAGAGAGAGAGAGAGAGAGAGAGAAAGAGAGAAAAGCGAGATTTTGAGAGGGCGCACGCCAACCGGTAATTCGCCTCTCCCGTTCTCTCTCGACAATAGCGTTTATAACGGAAGCCGTTGAGTAGGTCAGGAAGGAATCGTAATGACGGTATTATATTTTCTCCTACGGCTACTTTCGCCGTTTCCTCCGTTCACCTCGGGCTATTTCTTTTCGAGATATATCGTCGGTGCCAACGAAGTGCTCACGATGGAATTAATTAAAGCAAGGATTTATTCTGTCTCTTATATTCTCTCTCTCTCTCTCTCTCTCTCTCTCACTCACTCTTCCTTTCGCTTATAAACGCGCGATAACACATAACCATAGTCGTCGTATACATATACATACATATGCACACGTTACTATAGTCTCTGTGTGTGTCTAAAGACGAGGGCGAAGATTAGTTGAGACTTTTCTTCTTTCTTCGAACGAACGGGAGAAAAAAAAAGAAATAACAATAACAATAATAATGAAAAGGAAAAAAGAAAGAAGAAGACGGAAAGTTTCAAGGATCAAATATTTAGGTATTTTTTCTTCTTTTTTTTTTTTTTGTTCTTTAAACTAGAAGAAGAGATAAGAACAAAAGAGAGGAAAAGAAAACAAGAGAAGGAGAAAGAAAAAAAGAAAATAATGATCCATGAAAAAGGTTTCTTAAATTCTTTCTAACGTTATCTAACGTCAAAGTTTAACGTTCACGAATAAAAGGCTCATCTCCATACCGGAGGAGGCATCCTTCCAACTTAGGAGGATGAATAACGACGATGAGAATCTCAGCGTATTAACGCCTAAATCCAATGAACGAGAACATCCACGTATCGCTAATCCTGTTAAGCATCGGCTGGATCAATGAGAGAGTATGTTCTACGAGAAACTGATTAATCTTCGCCTCGTACCACATGATTATTATCTGAAAGTTAATTAATACGACGAACGGTAATTAACATAATTTTCCTATCCATCTTTTAACATTCGATTAAGTATAAATTCGTCTTAGATATAATCGTTACGGGTATTAACCATTTCGTAATTAAATTTGTTATTTATTTTTGAAAAGGTGAACTCTCACGTACCACGACCTCGTCCCGTTTTGCGATTCATAAGTCATTTACATATTTATGTTGTTTTGCAAAAAGCCTTGAAAGCTATTTCTTTGAATTCAATTCGTTTAAACGATCAGAGGAAGCTTTTCTTGATAAGATAAGTTTCGTATGCTGTTGCCAACGAACGTTTGTCTCTCTATCTCTCTCTCTTTTTCGTCCACTAATTTTAAAAAGATTTTATAGATATTATTTATTCGTATATTAACATATATATATATATATATATATATATATTATTTATATATTTATTCGTACATTAACATTTTTATACGTATCGTCGTATTTATTTCTTTTTCGATGTTTATGCTTATATTAAATCATCCGTATTTATTTGTTATTCAATTATACCAAGAAATCTTTTGTTCTTTTTTTTTTTTTTTTATAATAAATCGTTTCCGTTACTGTCGGATATTTATTTAAACGATAATCCGTATGGGGGTAAAAGGGGAGAGGGGTCAAAAAAAATAATTTTCAATAGCGAATACAACGGGTAATTCATCCATACGTTGTGTTTAAACGTACGATAGCAAACACAAATAAAAATAGTTATCGTATCAATAACAAATGATCAGAAATATTGAGGCAAATTAACTCGCACGTATCTTATCCAATATTTGTACTTAATGGGAGAGTAAACGGGAATGAAAAACAAATGGGTAAACCATTGTATGGGAAATGTAAACTGGGTCGGTGGGGGATTATAAACGAAAGTCGAAAAGTGACGATATCGTAAAAGAGTATTAACGTTATATATATATATATATATATAATATATACGATAGTGTGAAAAAGTAGTTGTTATCTAAAGAAAATGTTACCGCCTCTCTATCGTATTTTATCTTTCCTGATAAAAACGTGCGAGCTAAAAATAAAAGTTCGAAAACATGAGGGGTTCTCTCTCTTGTGATGTCTTCGGAGTCGAATTTCTTCTTTCTTGAAAGCTTTTGAAAACCGTACGAGCGTACTTACTACGTACACAGTGTTAAGGCTAATAGAATTATCGGTCGATGAAACACACGTTCGTCTTATCTAATGGAAGCGAGCAAAGAGAGAGAGAGAGAGAGAGAGAGAGACTGGAAGATGGTGGTCATCGTGTGTGGCCGCTCCCTCCGGCTCTTTCTCTTGAAGATTTAGCGTCCACGCAAAGCACTATGCCCGGCTATGGTGTGTATCGAGGAAACCCATTATACCGGGGAGCCAAACAATTACGCTTCTTACGTTTTAAATAGAGCTCGTTCGAATATACGAGGATAGAAAATCGTCGTTTAAATTAGCCGCCAAGGTTGTCGCGTTCTATCCTTCGTTCGTACCTGTTTCATTAACGATATATATAGATAGACAGATATAGATAGATAATCCGTTATTTCTAATTAATATTACAGTAATACTTACATTTAAAATATCGAAGTGACTACGTTAATAGTGATTATACGGCGAATTTTAACGGCGATAAGTTTACAGTTGTGGCGTTGTCGCGCTGTACAAACCTATTCCCGCGAAATTTCTATCTTAGCGATAATTATGACGAATTCGATAATTTCATCGGTATATGTGTTCGTTCGTTCGTTTCTTTGTGTGTGTGTTGTCCGTCCGAAATAAAGGTAAATCGGACAATGTCCCGAACGACTCCACTCAATCATCATCTGTGTACACATTTACAGTTACCTGGTAGTTGATCGACTCTATTTAGATAGAATTCTGCACGAAAGAGTATCGATAGCTATCGGCATCACCGGCCTTTCGATTAAGAAACACGTCTCTCTCTCTCTCTCTCTCTCTCTCTCTCTCTCTCTCTCTCTCTCTCTCTCTCTCTCTTTCTCTCTCTCTCTCTCTCTTTCTCTCTCGTTGATGTCGAGCACGACTTGACTCGACTCCACTCGACTCGACTCGACTCGACTCGACTCGACTCGAGTCGACTCTCGCGTCCTTTCGACCGCGTGAAAAGTGTTACGGAGGAGACGGTAGGAATATATCCTATGGTATGGCACATACATAAATGCTGGAATATCGTCAGTCAGCATTTTTCTTTCCTAAGGATTTCACGAAAGCCGTTTCCTTCGAGCTACTTCGCGTGGACAAAGCGATAAAACGAAATGGCAAAAGCTAGAGAACGAAAGAGAGAGAAAGAGAGAGAGAGAGAGAGAGAGAGAGAGAGAGAGAGATATGAAGAAAAGTAGAAAAAGAACGGAAATCTTTTCTCTCTCTCTCTCTCTCTCTCTCTCTCTCTCTCTCACACACACTTTCTTTCTCTCTTTTTCTTTCTACGTTCACCCTTCTCTTTTGAACACCTCTTTCGCCTCTCTCTCTCTCTCTTTCTCTCTCTCTTTCTCTCACTCACTCTCTCTCTCTCTCTCTCTCTCTCTCTCTCTCTCTCTCTCTTTTTCTCTGAACGGCGTACCTAGCCATCCTCGACTGCACCATTCACTTTTGACGCAGCACTCACCGAGAGAAATCCCCCGTGTGAAAATGGAAGGACCGGACGATATCGAGGTGCCCCTTCGGGCACCGTGAATACTATATCGGGTGTTCTGTAATTGACAGCCCATTCGAGCACCAAGTCGACGTTTCCTTTTCTCGAGCCTATCTCTCTCTCTCTCTCTCTCTCTCTCTCTCTCTCTCTCTTTCTAAGCATTAGGAGAAGTCAGTCTCTAAACCCTTTCCTCTCAGTCCCCCCCTTTTCACCCCTCCAATCTAACGTTAAATCTAACGCCATGCTCGAACATACGCAGGCGCGCGTAGTACTACTTTCGACTCCGTTACCTTTGCCTCCTCGTTATTCCGATCGATTCTATCTCGAGTTCTCTAGTTCTCGACGAGTCGTTACATTACCGGAACGAGAAAGTGAGAAAGGGAGAAAGAAAAGGAGGACTGGTGCGGCGGGGTTTGGCGGGGGAAGGGACAGTAGAGACAATTCGATTCGTTAGAAATCTCGTAATGGTATATCACTACGTTTTATTTTATCGATACGCATTAGAAACATTGTTTCGAGATTGATACGAACATTAATCATGACATGATCGTATACGTGTTCAAATTTTTTTCATTACTTTACCTCCCACCACCCTTTAATTTAGAAAAACCCACCCCCACCACCACCACCACCACCACCACCGTTGCTATTCTTATCTGTTCTCTCTCTCTCTCTCTCTCTCTCTCTCTTTCTTTCTTCCATTTTTTTTCTTCTCGTCTCCCCTCCCGTTAGAAAGTTCTTCGATGTGGATTGGATAACTCATATTTTAATATATTTTTTATTTCCAGAAAGTAATAAAATTATATAAATTTCTTATGTCTATAGGTTGTTCGTTCATTATATGATATTTGCTAATTGTTTCGATTGCTTCTTGCTTAATTATAAAATGTTTCTAATGCTTTATATTCACAGGTGGCTCTGGACGGCAGAATGTTAATTTATAATATGAAATTTATACATTATTTTAATTGCTTCTTATTTAATTATGAAACGTTTTGAACGTTTTATGTTTACAGGTGGACTGTAGGATTATTATATGAAATTCAAACATTATTTCAATTGTTTCTTGTTTAATAATCATGGAATGGTTTAGATGTTTTATTTTCTACAGGTGATTGCTGATTTGGAATATGAAATTCGCATATTATTTCCATTTCTTGTTGATTAATTATGAAATAGTTTAGATGTCTTATGTTTACAGGTGATTGCTGATTTTGATTATGAAATTCTTATATTATTTCCATTGCTTGTTGATTAATTATGAAATAGTTTAGATGTTTTATGTTCACAGGTGATTGCTGATTTATTATAAGAAATTCGTATATTATTTCGATTGCTTCTTATTTACTTATTAAATGGTTTAGATGTATTATGTTCACAGGTAGCCGTATTATTTACATCGTATGAAGATATAATTCATCATATGAAGCATATAATTATATGTTAATAATTAGATGATAAGATAATATATATACTGCGACAAAAAAAGAAATAAATTAGGGTATCATTGATATTATTTCTGTTGTGTTATAGATAATAAGATGGTATCTATATAATATTGGATATTCTTATTATGAAATAATATTGAATGAAATGCTTAATTTTATATATATATATATTATAGGCGTATTATATATGTATATATATATATTATAGGAGTATTGTATATGTATATATGTATAAGGTGTATTATAGGCGTGTTATATATAAGGTGTATTATAGGCGTGCTATATATAAGGTGTATTATAGGCGTGCTATATATAAGGTGTATTATAGGCGTGTTATATATAAGGTGTATTATATGCGTATGTTAAGCGTTCCGTTGTATTTTTAATTTAATGTACATTATGCGCGGCGGTGCGTCCACGTTAGTTTAATAGGAATAGAATTCCATATGAAGGGCTCTATTCTTTACCGGGTACGTAGGTCGATATCAAACGGATTCATAAATTTTCGTCTAATCGGGATTGATTAGAAAAAAATTTGTGATTCGTTTCGCGATTGTTTCTTTCTTTCTTTTTCCAAATTATAATAATTATTATTGAATATGTTATAATAACGATATTAACAGTAGAGTCATTAGCCCGTGGGTCTCCATATGCAGCAACCTCCATGCGGTGAGACCTGGTAATCGATATTACTTGCGATATATGATAATTGTAAATAACGCAAGTACTGTCGAGCTAATGGCTGCATTTATCTTCAATCAAAATTTAGTATTTTCTATTTTTCAATATTGTTCATTTCTAGTGTCTCAATGGGGATATAGATAAAGCATTTTATTATTTAATATATCCAATATTATATCTGATTTGAAATACTAAATCTGAACGCGAGAACATAAATTTAATAATTTCGATAATATAATAATTATTTAAACAATCATTAATGTACACGGTTACCATTAACTAATAACTAAACAATAGTACATTTGTTTAAACGTAAAAGCGACTAACATTCGCGAGAAACTTAAAATAAATTCGATTAATTAATTCAATACTTTAAAACTTAATCGGGGGTTAATGGCCTTGCACGATACAAACATAAACTGTTTTTCACTGACTTTGACAATATCCGAGTCAGTTTTACTTTGCACTCCGACTCGTTAACATCGTGACTCTCTAAATCTAAAAGCGAGAACTTAAATTTAATACTTTCGGTAATTTAATATTTATTTAAACAATCATCAATGTACACGGGTACAATTAACTAATAATTAAACAATAGTACATTCGTTTAAACATGAAGACGATCAAAACTCGCGAGAAACTTAAAATAATATCGATTAAATATTTCAATACTTAAAAATTTCTTTTTGCGGTAGTTGGCCTTGCATTATATAAACATAAACGGTTTTTCACTGACTTTGACAATAACCCGAGTCAGTTTTACTTTGCACTCCGACTCGTTAACATCGTGACTCTCTAAATCTAAAAGCGAGAACTTAAATTTAATACTTTCGGTAATTTAATATTTATTTAAACAATCATCAATGTACACGGGTACAATTAACTAATAATTAAACAATAGTACATTCGTTTAAACATTAAGACGAATAAAACTCGCGAGAAACTTAAAATAATATCGATTAAATATTTCAATACTTAAAAATTTCTTTTTGCGGTAGTTGGCCTTGCATAACATAAACATAAACGGTTTTTCACTGACTTTGATAATATCCGAGTCAGTTTTACTTTGCACTCCGACTCGTTAACATCGTGACTCTCTAAATCTAAAAGCGAGAACTTAAATTTAATACTTTCGGTAATTTAATATTTATTTAAACAATCATCAATGTACACGGGTACAATTAACTAATAATTAAACAATAGTACATTCGTTTAAACATGAAGACGATCAAAACTCGCGAGAAACTTAAAATAATATCGATTAAATATTTCAATACTTAAAAATTTCTTTTTGCGGTAGTTGGCCTTGCACGATACTAACATAAACTGTTTTTCACTGACTTTGACAATAACCGAGTCAGTTTTACTTTGCACTCCGACTCGTTAACATCGTGACTCTCTAAATCTAAACGCGAGAACTTAAATTTAATACTTTCGGTAATTTAATATTTATTTAAACAATCATCAATGTACACGGGTACAATTAACTAATAATTAAACAATAGTACATTCGTTTAAACATTAAGACAAATAAAACTCGCGAGAAACTTAAAATAATATCGATTAAATATTTCAATACTTAAAAATTTCTTTTTGCGGTAGTTGGCCTTGCATAACATAAACATAAACGGTTTTTCACTGACTTTGATAATATCCGAGTCAGTTTTACTTTGCACTCCGACTCGTTAACATCGTGACTCTCTAAATCTAAACGCGAGAACTTAAATTTAAAACTTTCGGTAATTTATTAATTATTTAAACAATCATTAAAGTACGCTAGTTCAATTAATTAATAATTAATCAATAGTACATTCGTTTAAACATTAAGACGAATAAAACTCGCGAGAAACTTAAAATAATATCGATTAAATATTTCAATACTTAAAAATTTCTTTTTGCGGTAGTTGGCCTTGCAATATCTAAACATAAACGGTTTTTCACTGACTTTGACAATAACCGAGTCAGTTTTACTTTGCACTCCGACTCGTTAACATCGTGACTCTCTAAATCTAAACGCGAGAACTTAAATTTAATACTTTCGGTAATTTAATATTTATTTAAACAATCATCAATGTACACGGGTACAATTAACTAATAATTAAACAATAGTATATTCGTTTAAACATGAAGACGATCAAAACTCGCGAGAAACTTAAAATAATATCGATTAAATATTTCAATACTTAAAAATTTCTTTTTGCGGTAGTTGGCCTTGCATTATATAAACATAACCGGTTTTTCACTGACTTTGACAATAACCGAGTCAGTTTTACTTTGCACTCCGACTCGTTAACATCGTGACTCTCTAAATCTAAACGCGAGAACTTAAATTTAATACTTTCGGTAATTTAATATTTATTTAAACAATCATCAATGTACACGGGTACAATTAACTAATAATTGAACAATAGTACATTCGTTTAAACATTTAAATTGCTAACGTTCGCGAGAATCTTAAAATAATATCGGTCAATTAATTCAATACTTTAAAATTTTAGTCTGGGGGGAGTTGGCCTTGCACGATACAAACATAAACTGTTTTTCACTGACTTTGACAATATTCGAGTCAGTTTTTCTTTGCACTCCGACTCGTTAACATCGTGACTCTCTAAATCTAAACGCGAGAACTTAAATTTAATACTTTCGGTAATTTAATATTTATTTAAACAATCATCAATGTACACGGGTACAATTAACTAATAATTAAACAATAGTACATTCGTTTAAACATGAAGACGATCAAAACTCGCGAGAAACTTAAAATAATATCGATTAAATATTTCAATACTTAAAAATTTCTTTTTGCGGTAGTTGGCCTTGCACGATACTAACATAAACTGTTTTTCACTGACTTTGACAATAACCGAGTCAGTTTTACTTTGCACTCCGACTCGTTAACATCGTGACTCTCTAAATCTAAAAGCGAGAACTTAAATTTAATACTTTCGGTAATTTAATATTTATTTAAACAATCATCAATGTACACGGGTACAATTAACTAATAATTAAACAATAGTATATTCGTTTAAACATGAAGACGATCAAAACTCGCGAGAAACTTAAAATAATATCGATTAAATATTTCAATACTTAAAAATTTCTTTTTGCGGTAGTTGGCCTTGCACGATACTAACATAAACTGTTTTTCACTGACTTTGACAATAACCGAGTCAGTTTTACTTTGCACTCCGACTCGTTAACATCGTGACTCTCTAAATCTAAAAGCGAGAACTTAAATTTAATACTTTCGGTAATTTAATATTTATTTAAACAATCATCAATGTACACGGGTACAATTAACTAATAATTAAACAATAGTATATTCGTTTAAACATGAAGACGATCAAAACTCGCGAGAAACTTAAAATAATATCGATTAAATATTTCAATACTTAAAAATTTCTTTTTGCGGTAGTTGGCCTTGCACGATACTAACATAAACTGTTTTTCACTGACTTTGACAATAACCGAGTCAGTTTTACTTTGCACTCCGACTCGTTAACATCGTGACTCTCTAAATCTAAACGCGAGAACTTAAATTTAATACTTTCGGTAATTTAATATTCATTTAAACAATCATCAATGTACACGGGTACAATTAACTAATAATTGAACAATAGTACATTCGTTTAAACATTTAAATTGCTAACGTTCGCGAGAATCTTAAAATAATATCGGTCAATTAATTCAATACTTTAAAATTTTAGTCTGGGCGGGAGTTGGCCTTGCACGATACAAACATAAACTGTTTTTCACTGACTTTGACAATATTCGAGTCAGTTTTTCTTTGCACTCCGACTCGTTAACATCGTGACTCTCTAAATCTAAACGCGAGAACTTAAATTTAATACTTTCGGTAATTTAATATTTATTTAAACAATCATCAATGTACACGGGTACAATTAACTAATAATTAAACAATAGTACATTCGTTTAAACATTAAGACGAATAAAACTCGCGAGAAACTTAAAATAATATCGATTAAATATTTCAATACTTAAAAATTTCTTTTTGCGGTAGTTGGCCTTGCATACCATAAACATAAACGGTTTTTCACTGACTTTGATAATATCCGAGTCAGTTTTACTTTGCACTCCGACTCGTTAACATCGTGACTCTCTAAATCTAAAAGCGAGAACTTAAATTTAATACTTTCGGTAATTTAATATTTATTTAAACAATCATCAATGTACACGGGTACAATTAACTAATAATTAAACAATAGTACATTCGTTTAAACATGAAGACGATCAAAACTCGCGAGAAACTTAAAATAATATCGATTAAATATTTCAATACTTAAAAATTTCTTTTTGCGGTAGTTGGCCTTGCATTATATAAACATAAACGGTTTTTCACTGACTTTGACAATAACCGAGTCAGTTTTACTTTGCACTCCGACTCGTTAACATCGTGACTCTCTAAATCTAAACGCGAGAACTAAAATTTAATACTTTCGGTAATTTAATATTTATTTAAACAATCATCAATGTACACGGGTACAATTAACTAATAATTAAACAATAGTATATTCGTTTAAACATGAAGACGATCAAAACTCGCGAGAAACTTAAAATAATATCGATTAAATATTTCAATACTTAAAAATTTCTTTTTGCGGTAGTTGGCCTTGCATTATATAAACATAAACGGTTTTTCACTGACTTTGACAATAACCGAGTCAGTTTTACTTTGCACTCCGACTCGTTAACATCGTGACTCTCTAAATCTAAACGCGAGAACTTAAATTTAATACTTTCGGTAATTTAATATTTATTTAAACAATCATCAATGTACACGGGTACAATTAACTAATATTAAAACATTCGTACATTCGTTTAAACATTTAAACGGCTAACATTCGCGAGAAACTTAAATTAATATCGGTCAATTAATTCAATACTTTAAAATTTTAGTCTGGGGGGAGTTGGCCTTGCACGATACAAACATAAACGGTTTTTCACTGACTTTGACAATATCCAAGTCAGTTTTACTTTGCACTCCGACTCGTTAACATCCTGACTCTCTAAATCTAAACGCGAGAACTTAAATTTAAAACTTTCGGTAATTTATTAATTATTTAAACAATCATTAAAGTACGCTAGTTCAATTAATTAATAATTAATCAATAGTACATTCGTTTAAACATTAAGACGAATAAAACTCGCGAGAAACTTAAAATAATATCGATTAAATATTTCAATACTTAAAAATTTCTTTTTGCGGTAGTTGGCCTTGCAATATCTAAACATAAACGGTTTTTCACTGACTTTGACAATAACCGAGTCAGTTTTACTTTGCACTCCGACTCGTTAACATCGTGACTCTCTAAATCTAAACGCTAGAACTTAAATTTAATACTTTCGGTAATTTATTAATTATCTAAACAATCATTAATGTACACGGGTACAATTAAATAATAATTAATCAATAGTACATTCGTTTAAACATTTAAATTGCTAACGTTCGCGAGAAGCTTAAAATAATATCTGATAAATATTTCAATAATTTACAATTTGTTGTTTATGGGGGAGGATATTTTGCCTTGTATTATATAGCGATTACTTGACGATTATTGGATCAGTCTTTCATTGGATTTGGACAAGTTATCATCGAAACTCTCTCAGGATGTCTCTCTTGCACCCGTCGACGAAGATTTAAAGTGAGTATATTTCTATACGATTTATCCCACGAATAACTTATACAGTTTCCCATTCTAACAGTGTAATTGATTATTTCGTTTAAATTATTTCTGAAATATTTCAATAGTTTAAAATTTTAGTGGGGACTAGCTGGCCTTGCAGGATACACACATAAACGGTCTTTCACTGACTTTGACAATAACGAAGTCAGTTTTACTTTGCATTCCGACACCTCAACATCGAGACTCTCTAAGTCTGAACGCGAGAACTTAAATTTAATACCTTCGGTAATTTATTAATTATTTAAACAATCATTATGGTACACGGTTACCATTAACTAATAATTAAACAATAGTACATTCGTTTAAACATTAAAATGACTAACATTCGCGTGAATCTTTAAATAATATCGGATAAATATTTCAATAATTTAAAATTTGTAATGTGTAGGAGGTGGACATTTGGCCTTGTATTATATACCGATTACTGGACGGTTACTGGATCAGTCTTCCATTGGATTCGGACGAATAATCATCGAAACTCTCTCAGGATGTCTCTCTTGCACCCATCGACGAATATTTAAAGTGAGTATATTTTTATACGATACATCCCTCGAATAACTTATACAATTTCTCATTATAACAGTGTTACTGATTATTTCGTTTGTATTATTCTGTTACAGAACTTCATTGCAATCGCGCGCGCGTAGCAATGAATTAATCGAGTGTTTGTGTTCGCTAAAAAAAAAAAAAAAAATAAATAAATAAATATCGCGAAGTAGAAGCAGTGTTTGTTCGTTCGCGTTTCGCGATTTAAACAACAAGTGTTTTTGCAGCGACTGCGTGCAATGCAGTCGTTAGAGTCAGTGTTTGTTCCCGAAGTTGAATACTTTTTTAACAGTCGCACAGACTGTATATATAAAAGACAGTAGAGTTTCGCGAAGTAGAGTCAGTGACCGTCCGTTTAAAAAATAACTGTCGCGTGATAGAGTCAGTGCATCACCGAAGAGGATGACCTCGACCAACTTCGACGTCGACCTACCTCATTTTTAACCAACTACGTATCATCCACCCTCAATTTCGACCTAAAACGCGGACGAGTGTTTTGGAGCCGTCGCAGAACTTCATAAGTAGTGAGTGAATTTTACAAGTACCTCCGATCGTTCGATCATGTCGAAAACAAAAGGCTCGAATCGGCACGAACGATTGGTTGTAACTAATTAGTAATGAAAGATTATATTTTCGGAAGTATAAGATAATGGCAATTGTGGGGACCATTGAATCTACACTGAATACAGCTTTACTAATATATTATTTCTTTCAGAGAAAATAATATTTTTGTTTATATCGGTATCCAGAATTGTTCATTTTCCGTTACCTTTCTTAATTTAAATTTAATTAATTTCAAAATTTTCTCTTTCACAGTAGTAATATAATCTTTTCTCTTTCCTTATGTGTTTTCAGCTAGTTTTAGGTAGTGGGATCGCGAACTCGAGAAAGAATAATTAATAAATAAGATTATTTTACTAACATTTGAATGATGCACAATATACGTAAAGTTTTATTAATTAATATTTAAACAATAGCATAATCTTAACAACGTTATAATGACCATACACATGTACTATCATGTATTATCGACAAATAGATATACTGTTGATTTATGATTAAAATGCAAACTTTTCTGTCATTTCTATTTCTTTGTATTTAATTTTATTAATTATTATTTATAAGTCTCGGGTGGGACCCATAAGAGGGGCTTATGGGTGTGGGCTTCTAGGCGGGTCTTCTTCTTTCTTTCAGTAAGAAAAATCGAACTCCATTTTGGTACTACGATTTTGTACATCTCTTGTCCTATGTTTTCTCGTTGTCACTTGATTTTATATATTCGATTTTTTCAGATTTATTATAGATATTATTGTTAGTTATTATTCATATACTATCATGTATTATCGATTGATAGATATACTAATGATTTATAATTGAAACGCACAGAATACTTTTTCGTCATTTCTATTTATATGTACTTACTTATATTATTTATTATTTATAAGTCTAGAGTGAGACCAACTGGATGGACCTATGGTAGTGGACTTTTGCTCTGGTCTCCTTCTTTCCTTCCGCCTGACTTTTGTTTTTCTTTCTATATTATTTCTTCTCTTTCTCATTTTCTTCTCAGGTATCGTCGAGGTTAAGTCGAGGGATCATCGAATGACCACCGTCGATTTCAGATGTACCATTGATTTATAATTGAAACGCACAGAATACTTTTCCGTCATTTCTATTTATATGTATTTACTTTTATTAAATATTATTTAATAGTCTAGGGTGAGACCCAAATGATGGACCTATGGTAGTGGACTTCTGCTCTGGTCTCCTTCTTTCCTTTCGTCTAACTTTTGTTTTTCTTTCTATACTATTTCTGCTCTTTCTCATTTTCTTCCCAGGTATCGTCGAGGGATCATCGAGGGATCATCGAGGGATCATCGAGGGATCATCGAGGGATCATCGAATGACCATCGTCGATTTTAGATATACAATTGATTTCTAATTGAAACGCACAGAAAACTATTCCGTCATTTCTATTTATATGTATTTACTTTTATTAATTATTATTTACAAGTCTCGGGTGGGACCCATAAGAGGGGCTTATGGGTGTGGGCTTCTATGCGGGTCTCCTCCTTTCTTTCAATAAAATAAAATCGAACTCCATTTGGTACTACGATTTTGTCCATCTCTTGTCATGTGTTTTGTCGTTGTCAAGTGATTTTAGATATAAGATTTTTTATATTTATTATATATGTTATTGTTAATTGTTATTCATATACTATCATGTATTATCGATTAATATATATATACTAATGATATATAATTGAAACGCACAGAAAACGTTTCCGTCATTCCTATTTATATGTATTTACTTTTATTAATTATTATTAATAAGTCTAGGGTGAGACCCAAATGATGTATGTATGGGTTTGAGCTTCTATGCTGGTCTCCTTCTTTCCTTTCGTCTAACTTTTGTTTTTCTTTCTATAGTATTTCTGCTCTTTCTCATTTTCTTCCCAGGTATCGTCGAGGGATCATCGAGGGATCATCGAGGGATCATCGAGGGATCATCGAATGACCATCGTCGATTTTAGATATACCATTGATTTCTAATTGAAACGCACAGAAAACTTTTCCGTCATTTCTATTTATATCTATTTACTTTTATTAATTATTATTTACAAGTCTTGGGTGGGACCCATAAGAGGGGCTTATGGGTGTGGGCTTCTATGCGGGTCTCCTCCTTTCTTTCAATAAAATAAATTCGAACTCCATTTGGTACTACGATTTTGTCCATCTCTTGTCATGTGTTTTGTCTTTGTCACGTGATTTTAAATATAAGAATTTTTAGGTTTATTATATATATTATTGATATTTATTATTCATCTATATATACTAATGATTTATAATTGAAAAGCAGAGAGAACTTTTCTGTCATTCCTATTTATATGTATTTACTTTTATTAATTATTATTTATACGTCTCGGGTGGGACCCATAAGAGGGGCTTATGGGTGTGGGCCTTTTGGCGGGCTGCTGTCTCAGCATCGTATAAAACTCTACGGTACGACTCTTGGGTTGGGCCCTCGGATGGGTCTCTTTCTTTAAATAGGAAAAAATCGAAATTAATTTTGGTACTCCGGTTTGGTTTGGTGGAGGCATATTCATTATGTCCACCTCTCGCTCTAAACTTTATCGTGGTAACATGCATGCATGTTTCGTCTTCCTTTTCTTTTTGGTCGAATGGGCATCGATATTAAATGCGTCCAACTTGCTCTTGTTCTGCATTTCGTCGTTGTCACGTGCGCGCACGTTTCGGTTTTATCTTCTTTTCATTTTCAGCCTATTTTTACTTGTATTTTCTCGCCTATTTTTACTTGTATTTTCCCGCTTTCTATTTTATTTCATATTTCTTGTGTTACTCTTCTGTTTTTTCACAGGGATCATCGAAGGATCATCGAGGGGTCATCGAGGGATCATCGAGGGATCATCAAGACGTCATCGAGGGATCATCAAGACGTCATCGAGGACTTATCGTGGGATTGATGTTCATCATCGATTTTTACGCGAGAATACGGGAAGGATAGGGAGAAGACTCGCGCGTGTGTCGGCTGGCGCAAGCGTGGGTGTTCTTGCGGGCGCGATAAAATTTCGTTTGATTGCTCGTCACCCCGAATACGCGAATTGTAGAGTAGAGTCATCCTTCTTTGTAACACTCACGTGGGGGTGTTCGGGCGCGATTAAAGGTCCTATCGTGGACTTCGTTGTGTTTGCTCGTAAAGTCGATCGGTTTAACTCGCGAACGCGTATTGTAGAGTAAAGTTAACGTTTTATCTAACTGTCACGTGAGTGTCGTGGACGCGATTTAAAAAGTCTTACCGAGGACTTCGTTTTTATTGTTCGAAACTCGGAACGCAAGCACAGTAGTGCTTAATAATACGTTGTATCAGCAGTGGACGGTGTCCGGACGGTGGAGCTTTCTGTAAGCGGGGCTTGGTACGTCTCCAGTTAGCTGAGAAGCCTGAAAGTCTCCCGAAGCTATAGATATAACGTGTCGCGATCGCGGAACGCGAAACGCGGATATTAAAGTAGAGTCATCGTTCTTTTAACACTCGCGTGGGTGTTCGGGCGCGATTAAAAGTCCTAATATGGACTTCGTTGTAATGTTCGAGATTCGGTATACACAAACTGGGAAGCCCAGTAGTGTAGTACATAGCTACTTACTAGGGTCCTGTGAATCGTTTAGCGTAGGGATCTGTATACGTCGGTAGCTTATGTCATCCCGAATTTCGACCTAGAGTCACCGTTTTTCTAACACCCGCGCGAGTGAGTGCTCGCGGACGCGATTAAAAGTCCTACCGGGGACTTCGTTTTGTTTGCTCGGTATTACCTCGCACACGCGGATATTAGAGTAGAGTCACCGTTAGCCCGTGGGTCTCCAGATGCAGCAACCTCCACGTGGTGAGACCTGGGTCGGTAGTACTTGCGATAGATATATATTGAATGTTAATTGTTAATCATGTAACGCAAGTACTACCGAGCGAATGGCTGCATATTTTAAACATTTTCAAAAGTCTTTTCAATCTAACCCTACCGATACTTTTAATTTCTTACATTTTATATCGTTAATAATAATTAATTCTGATTCAACATTACCAATTATACTTCGATAGGCAAATAAGAAAAAAGATACATTTAAATTCAAGAAAAAATTTCTTGAAATTTGCAAATTTATATAATAATTATCATGTGTTAATTATATTAATTATTCTTTATGCTTTTATCGTGAATCAAATGCATACCATAGCATAGGGTGAGACCCAAATGATGTTCCTATGGGTTCGAGCATCTATGCTAATCTCTTTCTTTCCTTTCGTCTAACTTTTGTTTTTCTTTCTATACTATTTCTTCTCTTTTTCATTTTCTTCTCAGGTTTCGTCGAGGGATCATCGAGGGATCATCAAGTGATCGTCGAGGGACGTCGAGGGACGACGAGGGATCATCGAGAGACGCCGAGGGATCGTTGAGAGATTATCCTAGGAGCATCATCGATTTTAGATATACCATTGATTTCTAATTGAAACGCAGAGAGAACTTTTCTGTCATTCCTATTTATATGTATTTACTTTTATTAATTATTATTTATAACTCTCGGGTGGGACCCATAAGTGGGGCTTATGGGTGTGGGCCTTTTGGCGGGCTGCTTTCACAGCATCGTATAAAACTCTGCGGTGGGACTCTCGGGATGAGCCCTCAATAGGAAAAAATCGAAATTAATTTTGGTACTCCGGTATGGTCTGGTGGAGGCATATTCATTATGTCCACCTCTCGCTCTAAACTTTATCGTGGTAACATGCATGCATGTTTCGTCTTCCTTCTCCTTTTGGTCGAATGGGTATCGATATTAAATGCGTCCAACTTGCTCTTGTTCTGCATTTCGTCGTTGTCACGTGCGCGCACGTTTCGGTTTTATCTTCTTTTCATTTTCAGCCTATTTTTACTTGTATTTTCCCGCCTATTTTTGCTTGTATTTGTCCGATTTCTATTTTATTTCGTATTTCTTGTGTTACTCTTCTTTTTTTTTCACAGCGATCATCGAAGGATCATCGAGGGATCATCGAGGGATCATCAAGACGTCATCGAGGACTTATCGAGGGATCATCAAGACGTCATCGAGGACTTTTCGTGGGATTGATGTTCATCATCGATTTTTACGCGAGAATACGGGAAGGATAGGGAGAAGACTCGCGCGTGTGTCGGCTGGCGCAAGCGTGGGTGTTCTTGCGGGCGCGATAAAATTTCGTTTGATTGCTCGTCACCCCGAATACGCGAATTGTAGAGTAGAGTCATCGTTCTTTGTAACACTCACGTGGGGGTGTTCGGGCGCGATTAACGGTCCTACCGTGGACTTCGTTTTGTTTGCTCGTAAATTCGATCGGTTTAACTCGCGAACGCGTATTGTAGATTAGAGTTAACGTTTTATCTAACTGTCACGTGAGTGTCGCGGACGCGATTTAAAAAGTCTTACCGAGGACTACGTTTTTATTGTTCGAAACTCGGAACGCAGGCACAGTAGTGCTTAATAATCCGTTGTATCTGAAGTGGACGGTTTCCGGACGGTGGAGCTTTCCGTAAGCGGGGCTTAAGACGTCTCCAGTTAGCTGAGAAGCCTGAAAGTCTCCCGAAGCTATAGATATAACGTGTCGCGATCGCGGAACGCGAAACGCGGATATTAAAGTAGAGTCATCGTTCTTTTAACACTCGCGTGGGTGTTCGGGCGCGATTAAAAGTCCTAATATGGACTTCGTTGTAATGTTCGAGATTCGGTATACACAAACTGGGAAGCCCAGTAGTGTAGTACATAGCTACTTACTAGGGTCCTGTGAATCGTTTAGCGTAGGGATCTGTATACGTCGGTAGCTTATGTCATCCCGAATTTCGACCTAGAGTCACCGTTTTTCTAACACCCGCGCGAGTGAGTGCTCGCGGACGCGATTAAAAGTCCTACCGGGGACTTCGTTTTGATTGCTCGGTATTACCTCGCATACGCGGATATTAGAGTAGTGTCACCGTTAGCCCGTGGGTCTCCAAATGCAGCAACCTCCACGTGGTGAGACCTGGGTCGGTAGTACTTGCGATAGATATATATTGAATGTTAACTGTGAATCATGTAACGCAAGTACTACCGAGCGAATGGCTGCATATTTTAAACATTTTCAAAAGCCTTATCTATCTAACCCTACCGATACTTTTAATTACTTAAATTTTATATCGTTAATAATAATTAATTCTGATTCTACATTACCAATTATACTTCTATAGGCAAATAAGAAAAAAGATACAGTTAAATTCAAGAAAAAATTTCTTGAAATTTGCAAATTTATATAATAATAATCATGTGTTAATTATATTAATTATTCTTTATGCTTTTATCGTGAATCAAACGCATACCATAGCATAGGGTGAGACCCAAATGATGTACCTATGGGTTTGTGCTTCCATGATAGTCTCTTTCTTTCCTTTCGTCTAACTTTTGTTTTCCTTTCTATACTATTTCTTCTCTTTCTCATATTCTTCTCAGGTTTCGTCGAGGGATCATCGAGGGATCATCGAGGGACGCCGAGGGATCGTTGAGACATTATCCTAAGAGCATCATCGATTTTAGATATACCATTGATTTCTAATTAAAAGGCACAGAAAACTTTTCCGTCATTTATATTTATATGTATTTACTTTTATTGATTATTATTTATAAGTCTCGGGTGGGACCCATAAGAGGGGCTTATGGGTGTGGGCCTTTTGGCGGGCTGCTTTCACAGCATCGTATAAAACTCTGCGGTGGGACTCTCGGGATGAGCCCTCAATAGGAAAAAATCGAAATTAATTTTGGTACTCCGGTTTGGTCTGGTGGAGGCATATTCATTATGTCCACCTCTCGCTCTAAACTTTATCGTGGTAACATGCATGCATGTTTCGTCTTCCTTCTCCTTTTGGTCGAATGGGTATCGATATTAAATGCGTCCAACTTGCTCTTGTTCTGCATTTCGTCGTTGTCACGTGCGCGCACGTTTCGGTTTTATCTTCTTTTCATTTTCAGCCTATTTTTACTTGTATTTTCCCACCTATTTTTGCTTGTATTTGTCCGCTTTCTATTTTATTTCGTATTTCCTGTGTTACTCTTCTGTTTTTTCACAGGGATCATCGAAGGATCATCGAGGGATCATCGAGGGATCATCAAGACGTCATCGAGGAATCATCAAGACGTCATCGAGGACTTTTCGTGGGATTGATGTTCATCATCGATTTTTACGCGAGAATACGGGAAGGATAGGGAGAAGACTCGCGCGTGTGTCGGCTGGCGCAAGCGTGGGTGTTCTTGCGGGCGCGATAAAATTTCGTTTGATTGCTCGTCACCCCGAATACGCGAATTGTAGAGTAGAGTCATCCTTCCTTGTAACACTCACGTGGGGGTGTTCGGGCGCGATTAAAGGTCCTACCGTGGACTTCGTTTTGTTTGCTCGTAAATTCGATCGGTTTAACTCGCGAACGCGTATTGTAGAGTAAAGTTAACGTTTTATCTAACTGTCACGTGAGTGTCGTGGACGCGATTTAAAAAGTCTTACCGAGGACTTCGTTTTTATTGTTCGAAACTCGGAACGCAAGCACAGTAGTGCTTAATAATACGTTGTATCAGCAGTGGACGGTGTCCGGACGGTGGAGCTTTCTGTAAGCGGGGCTTGGTACGTCTCCAGTTAGCTGAGAAGCCTGAAAGTCTCCCGAAGCTATAGATATAACGTGTCGCGATCGCGGAACGCGAAACGCGGATATTAAAGTAGAGTCATCGTTCTTTCAACACTCGCGTGGGTGTTCGGGCGCGATTAAAAGTCCTAATATGGACTTCGTTGTAATGTTCGAGATTCGGTATACACAAACTGGGAAGCCCAGTAGTGTAGTACATAGCTACTTACTAGGGTCCTGTGAATCGTTTAGCGTAGGGATCTGTATACGTCGGTAGCTTATGTCATCCCGAATTTCGACCTAGAGTCACCGTTTTTCTAACACCCGCGCGAGTGAGTGCTCGCGGACGCGATTAAAAGTCCTACCGGGGACTTCGTTTTGTTTGCTCGGTATTACCTCGCACACGCGGATATTAGAGTAGAGTCACCGTTAGCCCGTGGGTCTCCAGATGCAGCAACCTCCACGTGGTGAGACCTGGGTCGGTAGTACTTGCGATAGATATATATTGAATGTTAATTGTTAATCATGTAACGCAAGTACTACCGAGCGAATGGCTGCATATTTTAAACATTTTCAAAAGTCTTTTCAATCTAACCCTACCGATACTTTTAATTTCTTACATTTTATATCGTTAATAATAATTAATTCTGATTCAACATTACCAATTATACTTCGATAGGCAAATAAGAAAAAAGATACATTTAAATTCAAGAAAAAATTTCTTGAAATTTGCAAATTTATATAATAATTATCATGTGTTAATTATATTAATTATTCTTTATGCTTTTATCGTGAATCAAATGCATACCATAGCATAGGGTGAGACCCAAATGATGTTCCTATGGGTTCGAGCATCTATGCTAATCTCTTTCTTTCCTTTCGTCTAACTTTTGTTTTTCTTTCTATACTATTTCTTCTCTTTTTCATTTTCTTCTCAGGTTTCGTCGAGGGATCATCGAGGGATCATCAAGTGATCGTCGAGGGACATCGAGGGACGACGAGGGATCATCGAGAGACGCCGAGGGATCGTTGAGAGATTATCCTAGGAGCATCATCGATTTTAGATATACCATTGATTTCTAATTGAAACGCAGAGAGAACTTTTCTGTCATTCCTATTTATATGTATTTACTTTTATTAATTATTATTTTTAACTCTCGGGTGGGACCCATAAGTGGGGCTTATGGGTGTGGGCCTTTTGGCGGGCTGCTTTCACAGCATCGTATAAAACTCTGCGGTGGGACTCTCGGGATGAGCCCTCAATAGGAAAAAATCGAAATTAATTTTGGTACTCCGGTTTGGTCTGGTGGAGGCATATTCATTATGTCCACCTCTCGCTCTAAACTTTATCGTGGTAACATGCATGCATGTTTCGTCTTCCTTCTCCTTTTGGTCGAATGGGTATCGATATTCAATGCGTCCAACTTGCTCTTGTTCTGCATTTCGTCGTTGTCACGTGCGCGCACGTTTCGGTTTTATCTTCTTTTCATTTTCAGCCTATTTTTACTTGTATTTTCCCGCCTATTTTTGCTTGTATTTGTCCGATTTCTATTTTATTTCATATTTCTTGTGTTACTCTTCTTTGCTTTCACAGGGATCATCGAGGGATCATCGAGGGATCATCAAGACGTCATCAAGGACTTTTCGTGGGATTGATGTTCATCATCGATTTTTACGCGAGAATACGGGAAGGATAGGGAGAAGACTCGCGCGTGTGTCGGCTGGCGCAAGCGTGGGTGTTCTTGCGGGCGCGATAAAATTTCGTTTGATTGCTCGTCACCCCGAATACGCGAATTGTAGAGTAGAGTCATCGTTCTTTGTAACACTCACGTGGGGGTGTTCGGGCGCGATTAAAGGTCCTACCGTGGACTTCGTTTTGTTTGCTCGTAAATTCGATCGGTTTAACTCGCGAACGCGTATTGTAGATTAGAGTTAACGTTTTATCTAACTGTCACGTGAGTGTCGCGGACGCGATTTAAAAAGTCTTACCGAGGACTACGTTTTTATTGTTCGAAACTCGGAACGCAGGCACAGTAGTGCTTAATAATCCGTTGTATCTGAAGTGGACGGTTTCCGGACGGTGGAGCTTTCCGTAAGCGGGGCTTAAGACGTCTCCAGTTAGCTGAGAAGCCTGAAAGTCTCCCGAAGCTATAGATATAACGTGTCGCGATCGCGGAACGCGAAACGCGGATATTAAAGTAGAGTCATCGTTCTTTTAACACTCGCGTGGGTGTTCGGGCGCGATTAAAAGTCCTAATATGGACTTCGTTGTAATGTTCGAGATTCGGTATACACAAACTGGGAAGCCCAGTAGTGTAGTACATAGCTACTTACTAGGGTCCTGTGAATCGTTTAGCGTAGGGATCTGTATACGTCGGTAGCTTATGTCATCCCGAATTTCGACCTAGAGTCACCGTTTTTCTAACACCCGCGCGAGTGAGTGCTCGCGGACGCGATTAAAAGTCCTACCGGGGACTTCGTTTTGTTTGCTCGGTATTACCTCGCACACGCGGATATTAGAGTAGAGTCACCGTTAGCCCGTGGGTCTCCAGATGCAGCAACCTCCACGTGGTGAGACCTGGGTCGGTAGTACTTGCGATAGATATATATTGAATGTTAATTGTTAATCATGTAACGCAAGTACTACCGAGCGAATGGCTGCATATTTTAAACATTTTCAAAAGTCTTTTCAATCTAACCCTACCGATAATTTTAATTACTTACATTTTATATCGTTAATAATTTTATATCGTTAATAATAATTAACAGATAAATGATTAAAGATAGTATAATTCTTAAATAATTGCTTAGAGAAACGAACGGATAACTTTTCAAAATACCTTCAACTTAATTCTGATTCTACATTACCAATTATACTTCTACAGGCAAATAAGAAAAAAGATAAGAGAAAAGAGCATTTTAAGTGACCTCGAGTAAATTTCTTCGAAGATTTACTCGTGAATGGTTTTGTATGTTTTTTCTTTTCTTTATTTATTTATTAGATCAGGATAGGGTCATCTTGTTCAAACGGGTTTATAATTAATTACGATTAATTAATTTTTATTTTTCAATATTTCGATTAAATTCAAAAATTTTATCATAATGAATCGAAGGATAGCGCAATTCGAATTCCATTCGCGTCTTTGCCACGGGTAGGTAGGTAGAAAGAGAGAGAGAGAGAGAGAGAGAGAGAGAGAGAGAGAGTGAGAGAGAGAGAGAAAGAGAGAGGAGAGCCGATATGGATAGCGGGAATCGCCGCTTGAAGGCATCTGGATGCAAGTGTACCCAGGGATCACGACCCAATGTGGGTGCGAACTATCGACCAAGGAATTTTATAACTTCTCATTCCCGAAGATATCCGATAAAAATAATATATGAATTCTTTATGATGGACGATCTTGATAAATTCCATCGAATGAGAATGTCATTAGAATCGAACGATCTCTTTTCCTTTTTATCCCCCTTTCCCTATCTTCTTTCCTTTCCGTTTGTGTATGTTTACGTGTACTTGTGTTCGTGTGCGTGCGTGTGTGTTTTTCTTAGTAACGAACGATCATGTACAATATTTCATAATCGAAATTATTTAGATGAAATGGAACAGAAATAAATAGATACAAAAAAAAAAAAAAAAAAAAAAATTAAAGAAAGAAAAAAAAAGTAAACGAGAGAAAGGAGTCGAATTAAAGTAACCATGGTAAAGGAGAAAGAAAGATGACTTCAAGTTAAACGGTACGTACGCTCGTTCAAGTACGATTTATCAATCACCGATCGACGAGGGTGGCCAATTAATCTTTATCGAAAGGGAATAATGTTTATGTTCTAATGAAAAACGATCGAACCGGTTACTCGAACGCCAGCTGGAGAGAGAGAGAGAGAGAGAGAGAGAGGGAGAGAGGGAGGGAGGGAAAAAAAAGAGTAGGTATTGGCAAAATAACGCGAAGCTCTTCGTCTGTAATAAATTCTAGTCACGTTCGTGTGTCCGCCCCAGTGATCCGTTTGATATATCCACTACGCTTTGTATCAAACTACTACACCTAATTTTTTATACCATCTAAACGTACACGTACATATACCGTGCACGTCGATAGGCCAAACGAATTGTAGACAAAAAGGGGAAGAAGAAGGAAGAAGAAGAAAAAAGAGAGAAAGAAGAAAAAACGAAGAGAGAGAGAGAGAGAGAGAGAGAGAGAGAGAAGGAGAGACAAAAAATGGATAGATAGATTGAACCGAGTTTTTCGCGATCGATCAAAAATTTTCAGTTACACGGTTCTTAGTTCGTAAATCTTTCGAAAGGTAAACCGCCCCGACGATAATAATACGTTTGCAGGCATAAATTACAAACGCGTTAACGCTTTGTACACTTTGATATGAACAGTACACGCGTTAAAACGTATCTCGTAGGTATAATTAGTTGCTCATTATGCAAAACCTTTTTTCCGCTATATTCACTTCCGTGAGAGTAACGTTAGAAAAGTCTTTAAGAATTGAAAATGCATATTAGAGTTGCGTCAGAGTTAAGTAACGTACGACGAATAACGCAAAGTTTAATATATTAATAGATAAGGTTCACGATAATATATAAACAATACGATAATCTAACCTAGGTCTAAGATGTAATTTATTCTTTCATAATATACATGTAAAAGAATGTACGATATAAAGTATACACGCGTATATTTATTTTATTTATTCGATGATAAGGCGAAGATATACGAACGAAAAACAAACAAATAAATAAATAAATAAAATAGAGAGAGAGAGAGAGAGAAAGATAGAGGAAAAAAGAAAAAAAGAAAGAAAGAAAGACAGTTCAATTAGAAACGACGATTTATCTGTTACATCGAACATGACGTCCCGTTAATAGGACAAACAAATAAACAAATAAATAAATAAATAAATAATTACAACTAGATCTAATCTCCTTGCATGTTAAAGTATATTAATAATGCGAATCTGAAAAAAAGAAAATAAAAAATAGAAAAAAGAAAAGATACGTCGATGACGATAATAATGACGACGACGACGACGACGACGACGACGACGACAACGATGATGACGATGATGTTGACGATAACGGATCTCGTTTAATAGCATATTTTCGATGTTTCAACGGCCATTATTTCGGAGAATTATATTACGTACACAGAGAGCCGTTCCCCGATTCCAGGATGAATATCGGGAAACGGGAACAATGCGAACGTAGCCGACATTTTACAGTAGCCGACCGGAGATCGCGGTGTCCAGCGATGCGAGTGACACCGGGGAGGTTTGGGAAGGGATTGTCGGATGAAGGGTCCAGGATGAAGGCTCGTTTGGAGGATGTCGGCTCGTCCCGGCTCTAGAACCGCTCTCGGCTTAATCCCACGATAACATTGATTAAGGTAAACGCTGCAGCAACCCCTTTCCTCGCCATTCCCCTCCCCCCCCCCATCCCCCTTCCCCTTACCCCACTATTCGACGATCAATCCATCCCTTTACTCGTCGCCCACTATTAAACCATGGAAACTCGACGACATATAGATACGCGTAGATACACCCAATCGCATTACACATCCCGTTTTCTAACAAAGTTTTATTTCGGTACTCCTGCCCCTCCCTCTCCTCCATCCACGTTCCATTTATATAACGTCCTATTCTCCATTATCCATCGTTCGAATAGTAACGGATTATTAATAAACGAAGTTATCGTAGATTACCGATTAAATCATCTTAACGATCGTTGTATTAATTATACTTACGTTTTATATATAATGACGATGTAGGATGTGTAAATGCGGATTTCTTCGCGGATAGAAGAGTGGGATATACGTTGACAAGTTGCAAATGATATCTTCTCGTTAGGATACGATCTAATAGAATTCATCACTTATTATAAATAATCTATTATTGAAATAACGAAAGATCGATAATCCGTTGTGCATTCGTGGCGCGTTCGAAGTTCATATTTAACGTCTAATTACATATTTGTTTTACGCTAATGCAACGTATGAATTATCGCTTGGAGAGGAAGAGAGAGAGAGAGAGAGAGAGAGAGAGAGAGAGAGAGAGAGAGAGAGAGAGAATACGTACATACGTTTATATCCCGTAGAGATGTGTCTCCTTCGAGGTTCGACAAAGGACTGTCTAAGCTAAAGGTGAAACTCCGAATAGTATTGTCCAACACGACTCGATACTCGAGAATGTTTGTTTACGTTACGGTGTTGTCTCTGCGTTTCCCAATATTGTTTTTCCGGGTACTATCAACGGACACACATACATACATACATATACACATATATACACACAAACGTGCATAGATACGTACGTACGTATGTCGAAAAGTAAATATCGTGACGACTAAAAATACAAGTTTATTTCAACTCTGATTAATAATACGCAGAAAAACGAAGAAAAATACTTTCGTTGCAAATATTGATATTTAATTAATTCAATTTAAAAAAGGAGAAAAAAAGAAATCAAAAAAGAAAAATAAACGCGCAAATTATTTGTCAGATCATTATTAGTTAACAACAATGAATAGAATTGGATAATAAATTTAACAGAAGATCCCATTTGAATCATCATCCTGCGTAGTATAAAATGGGGGAATAGATTTCTCGTTTAGCGGTATAATTAACGACTACTACGACGTCAACTTCTCTATAAAGTCTTATACGCTTCTCTATCTTCGTTCGTTGACAGACACGAAGGAGGGAGAGACAGCTCTCCTCTCTCTCTCTCTCTCTCTCTCTCTCTCTCTCTCTCTCTCTCTCTCTCTCTCTCGCCTATTAACTAGCACGTCAGCGTACGGTAATTTAGCGTTGGCGAACGGTTAACGGTGCGGACACAAATCGAAAGCTCGTGCTGTCGCGCCAGCGACAGGTGCAAGTGCAGGTGCACTTGCCACCCGCCTACGCTTTAATAAATCTCTCCTTTTCTCTTCTACTTTTCTATTTTTCTTCTCTCCTCTTCCACTCTCCCTTCATCCTCCTCCTCCTCCTCCTCCTCCTCCTTCTCCTCCTCCTTTCCCTTTACCCACCCTCTCCGCCCGAAAAGAATTAAAAATCACTTCGGTCGAGCTATACATTTGTTTTTTATTTTTATTTTTATTTTTATTTTCATTTTTTTATTTTGCGCACGACGCTCGCGATCATTTTGAAAGTGGATTAGAAACGTTTGATCGGTAATTGTTCCTTTCTATTCTACTCACTTTCCACTCCCTCCCCTCCCCTCATCCCCATCCGAAAGAATTAAACATCGTCTTGATCCAACTGTACATCTCTCTCTCTCTCTCTCTCTTTTTTTTTTTTTTCTTTCAGAACGACGTTCGCGATTATTTCGTAGGGATTAGAAAAGGATTTCGTTCGGAAATTATCAGAGTAGTATCGTCCTTTTTCTTTTCTTTCTTTCATGTTTTTTCTTTTTTTTATTTTTTCATTTTTTTCATACTCTTTCGTCGTATTCAAGGAGTCGAGGTTGGATCTCGAAACTTGGCAAAAGCGATTCGAATCGAACGCGTCAATAAAAATAAAAGAGGGGGAAAGAGAAGAAGAAAGAGACAGAGAGAGAGAGAGAGAGAGAGAGAGAGAGAGAAAATAGGATAATTAGATCCTTAGGTTTATAGAGAGTAATAACTCGCGTGAACTCTGGACCGAAGAAATGATAGATCGGGAGGACTTAGAGGAACGCGACCGATTCTAGAGTTCCTCACGGCACGATTGACCAAGATAGATCGAGATTCACATTGAACGGAACCGTTGCCGTACGAACAAGAACACCATCTCGTCCCTTCGACACTGATTTTGACCCCACGATCGTTCTCTCTCCTAATACACCAGAGAAACGCTGTAACGAACGAAATGGAATGATGGTACACGATGTGGTTGTGACGCTTGTAGTACCTTTGGTATAGTAAAGTAGTATATATATATATATATATATATACTTGTACATAGGTGAGTTACATAGTGATTCCGACCTGGTCGCGCGGTTCTCTCGACTCCTTTCGGATGGATGCGGGCATGACCAGACAGAAGATAGCGGCATAAATATGTATGCGAGCTACGTGGTTATGATGTATACGTATGCCGGTGGAACTGAAGTATGTGTGTGTGTGTGTGTGTGTGTGTGTGTGTGTATGTATGTGAAAGAGATAGAGATAGAGAGAGAGAGAGAGAGAGAGAGGAGGAGAGATGGAGGAGAGAGAGTGGGAGAAAGAGAAGACACGAGTGTGTAAAGAGGAGGAGGGTATAACTGGAGAACGGCACAGTTATCGTATATGGGCAGAGATCTCGCTTATAATAACCGCATGTACAGCTATGTACGTTCTACATAAGCCTCTTGGTATATCGCCTATACACAGCTGCGTCCGAGGTCCTACTTTGGCTCTTTCAAAGAAACCTCCCGCGAGTCGTGTCCTCTCACCACCCACGTGTCCTTCCTGATTATGACGAATGTGTCTCCGGTAGTAACAATCAATTCGGACTATGATAAACGCCCACGGTTGCGGATCCATGGTTACACGGATTATTTCAATGTTTCAGAACGATCAGAATTATTTTTATTATACGAGATCGTTCTAATATTATTTCATTTTGTTTTCATTTTCGTGATTTTTATGTTATTATTATTATTATTATTATTATTATTATTATTATTATTATTATTATTATTATCATTATTATTATTATTATTGTTATTTAGAGGATACACAATTCAAGTAGAATTTTAAATCTTCCTAACTTTTCTCCTTTTCCTTCTCTTCCTTTTTCATTTCTTTTTTTTTTCTTTTTTTTAAAAGAAGAAAAGAAAAGGAAAAAAGAGATCGATAGCATTATAATTCTATCCTACCTCCTACTCTCTACTCCCCGTTTAAACGTGAGTTTCACTTAAATCCTCTCTACCGTGGTTCGTCCGATCCGATCCGATCCATTGATCACAGTGATTACCGTAAATACAGATTCGTCACTTCGTGACAATGCTGCCGATCCGTTTAGACGTTTCTACATAGGAACGCGATATCCCGAAAAGTAATGCGGAAAATGGAACATGCTGTTTATTAGATATATCTCTACTACAACGATTTGATATTCCCCGGTCGCGGATTCATCTCATCCTGTACAGTCGACTTTATATCCCATTACTTATGTAACTATGCGCATAATTTAGCATAAACTATTCTTGCAATACGAAGAAAAAAGAGACAGACAGAGACAGAGAGAGAGAGAGAGAGAACGGCCGATTGAGGTGGTGACAGTGGTTTTGGTACGATGGATCACACGGTATATATATATATATATACATAAAAATAAATAAAAAAAAATAAGAAAGAAAACAAGAATTTGTCTGATGTAGAAAGAAAGATCCTATTGATCTGTGGTTTATATTATTAAGAGATCTCTAGGAAGGATGGTCCCACGACGGTTTGCCTCGGAAAAGATTGATACGTGGGATATATAATTGACGATATAATGAGAAATGAAACGGATCCCACTGACATATTTTTTGTCCTTCTTCTTCTTTTTTCTTTTATTTCGTTTTTTTTTTTTTTTTTTCGAAGAGACGACACGTACCACACATGTAACCTAAATATATTAGCATAACCTCAATATCCATCTATCACTACCTACTTCCGTCAGTATCTGAGACGTTCGTGTTACGTAACTTCTTATCTATTTTACGATGAGACACGTATCGACGCGAACGCATCGCATTATTCTTAAGGCATTGCCGATGGAATATATATATATATTTATAAAAGAAAAAAAGATCGATAAAAAATCTTTCGAATTGGTCACACGTGAAAACGATCGAACGGAGTCTTTCGCTTGATTATCTAGCCGAAACGAATTTCCGTGAAGCACAATGTTCTTCCTTCTTCTACTTTATTATTTTTTTTTTTCTTTACCCCCCCCCCCTCAATTTCTTCGTCTGTATCATCTCGTGAAAGAGAGAAAATATACGACGTGGTAAATCAATAGATCCATAATAGCCATGAAAAATGATAGAATCGATCTAAAAGAACGGAAAGATGTTATTATAAACGCCGCGCATATATATATATATATATATATATATATATATATATATATATAACGCTTATATGTGTTAGTATTAAAGACTGTCCCCGTCGCGATAGGCGATGGAAATCGAAGCGTGGAATTGCTTAAGCAGAAGTCACGAAGGCAAACGAAAGGAGGAGAATGTCTTAGCGACGTTTACTACGCTCCATTAATTTTATTACGGGCTGCCGAGCGTGCCGAGTTTTCGACCGGCCCGATCGATCGATCGATCGATCTATCTATCTATTGATCGATCGATCTCTTTTCTTCCCTTTTCCCCGGTACGATCAAAGAAGTTATTTCGTTTCTCTTTACTATCAATCCTCGTGTTAACGCGAAACCGGATATGGATATATATATATATATATATATATATATATATATATATATATAACTTTAATAAAATATCCGAACGTTCTTATTATTTCACGTTCCAATAGATCTCTTCCTCTAATTAAGCATTTACGTTTATTTTCCGAGTGAATATATCAATGTTATATAACGTGTCATTGGTATCACAAGTACTTGCATTTACATTTTTTTTTTTTTTTTTTTTTTTTTTATACTTACGAAATTATTTCTCATCTGTTTGATCAATATATACAAATTCTCTCTCTCTCTCTCTCTCTCTCCCCCTCTCCCTCTCCCTCTCCCTCTATCATTTAATATATATATATATATATATATAAATGGATACATATGAAGCGTACGAATTTACCATACATCCTAAAGTAATAAATAATAATAAGAGTAATAATAATAAAAATAATAACAACAACCACAATAATAATAATAATAATAATAATAATAATAATAATAATAATAATAATAATAATAATAATAATAAAAAACCTAAATCGAAAAGGTTGGTTTCGCTCCGACAAGCGCGCCCAACCACCACCCTCCCACGGATCTCTTTTTGCATCCCTCTCAACGGCCGACGCATTTATACCACGCGCATAAGCGACGAGCTTGAAATGCATCCCGCGCGTTACGGCACCGAAAAGAGCAAAGGAGCAAAGAGTAAAAAGAGTAAAAAGAATGAGAGAGAGAGAGAGAGAGAGAGAGAGAGAGAGAGAAGATACTCGGCGTTCGCGCGCAAAAGCAAAGAGGTATTCTTTTTTATTCTCTTTCTCTCTCTCCCTCCCTCTCCTTTTTTTTTTTGCAAATGGCACTATGCGCGGCACCCGTGTCAAATATTAACCGTGAAGCAGCCATGCTGCAAGTACGCGACCGAACAATGGCTAATGGACAATAATACCACTGTTTCCGACGGCAGACGGACGAGAGCGTACTCTGGTGCACTGTCACGTTCTGACAATTTTCATGCACGCCCACTTGCACTCGTATCCGTGCGCGCAACCACGTCTGCCTCACCCCTCTCCCTCTCCCTCCCTCCCTCCCACCCACCCACTCTCTCTCTCTCTCTCTCTCTCTCTCTCTCTCTCTCTCTCTCTCTCTCTCTCTCACTCTCTCACTCCGTCTCTATGTGTCTATACAATATCCCCAGCTCGATATCCATATGTCATTCTCGACGAACGATCTCCCCCCAAAAAAAAAAAAAAGAAACGAAAAACAAGATCAAAAAAGAAAAAAAAAGAAAGGAAAATAGAAAGAAAGAGAAAGAAAATAGAGAGAGAGAGAGAGAGAGAGAGAGAGAAAGGAAAAAATGGAAAAAGAAGGAAATATTCATACGTCTACCGGAAGGAAGGAAGACCGTTCATATTTTAATCGTCCTCACTTTTACTTCGTTTCATTCTATTTTCCTTTCGAAGAGACGATTATTATTATTTTATATATATATATATATATATATATATATATATATATATAAAAGAATGAACAAAGGGACGGGAAGAAAAGCGCATCATACATTTATAGAATTCACTTTGTCCAGAACGATCTATCTATCCGTCCTCTCTCTCTCTCTCTCTCTCTCTCTCTCTCTCTCTCTCTCTCTCTCTCTCTCTCTCTCTCTCTCTCTCTCTCTCTCTCGATTATTTCGTTATTTGATATCAATCGAAATACTTTCGACGAGGAAACGTTTGGTCTAGTGATTTATAAATAAATCCAAGCTGACCACAATCCTTCCTCCACGGGATCCGTTCGGCAGATGGGACGAAGTTTCTTCTTCATTGGGAAAGTTTCGACGGAACGAATTTTCCATCGGCGAAAGAGAACGAAAAGGATAGAAAGAGATGTCGATCGATGGCGATGCGTCACGTTCGAAACTTTCCGGACCGGCAGATTTTTTTAATCTCCGCGAAGTGGAAAAAGATGGGACGAGAGAATAAGAGTGATACAAGAGAGAGAGAGAGAGAGAGAGAGAGAGAGAGAGAGAGAGAGAGAGAGAGAGAGAGAGAGAGAGAGAATGGAGATGGCACGGCCAGCTAATCGAGCGTATCAGGCCAGGCTATTTATGTTCAAAAGTATAGGGCATACTACTGATTAATGGCGCATCGACATCATCATTCATTACATTAGCCCGTAGCGAATCGCGAAAGCGTGCCGTGTCAAAGCAAGTGCGAAATCAATCGTCTAGCAGGTCGATGCACCTGCGCGTGAATCGGAATTGGCTCCACGCGCTTAATAACGTAGCATAACATACGTAAGGATTTCCAGTATGCATGCATATATTATATATATATATATATATATATATATATATATATATATATATTATATATATGTATACATACATATATTATATATATGTATGTATGTATGTATGTATGGATGCATGTATAGATGGGAGGTACGTACATAATAGACTTTGGGATAACTTGCCACGTCCATTACCCATTGATATTTCACAGAGAAATAACAATAAAGTCGTTCGTTTTAATGGAAAACGGCGGAGCTGGAAGGGGGGAGGGGGGAGGGGGGAGGGGTAAGCGGAGGGGGGAGAAATATTGTTTTCGAGAGGAAAAAAGGAACAAAAGAAAAAAAGAAAAAAAAATAAATAAATAGAAAAGGAAAAAAAAAAAAAAGATCATTCTATTCGCCCGGGTAAGCGAGAAAAATCGTTGGCTGTTTGGGTCATTCGTAGAAAAATATTTCTTCATTTTGAAAAAAATGTGAACCATGCGCGAACCTGACAATACACGCACACAGATACGTATTGGGTACCGAGGTATATACGTAGCGACGTAACAAATTGCTTTTTACAGTGACATCGGAAAGGTATAATAGAGAATGAAAAAAGATGAAAGAGAGATAGAGAGAGAGAGAGGGGGGGGGGGAGAAAAGGGGGTCGAGCGTGAGGCTCGCACATCCTCCGATCGAACGCGGCACACATACTACGGGATCGTAATCAGCCATCGTGTCTACGCGTGCGCGACAAGTTCTATTAACCGCAGGCGGATTGAGTTCGTTGGTAGGCAGGGAGCCCGATGAAACATGAAATTGCAACTGAATGGAATGGTAATGAAATGGAGGTGATTCCGGGTGTGCGAGTGCAACGAAAGAGCGAGAGCACCCATTCCGTTTCCTCTATATCTACATGTATTTTGTTCGCTTGCCAATGTTGAAAAGAGAGACAGAGAAATAGAGACAGAGAAATAGAGAGAGAGAGAGAGAGAGAGAGAGAGAGAGAGAGAGAGAGAGAAAGAGAGAAAGAGTAGCCACGTAACAGCTGATGATAGGAAATTTGCGAAAGGTCGCGTCACGCGTTAGAAACGCTTTTATTGCATCCCCCCGGTTGACATGCATGGGCGTTGGCAGGATATTTTCCAAGGATAGATGCAGTGACAATAAATGTTCCATATAGATACAACATAATTCTCTGATTCAACGATATTTTAATAATATAAATTAAAGTCGATAGAGATATGTGTATAGATATATGCATAGAAACGTATATACGTATGTTTGTATATACGTACGTACGTTTGTGCGTGTGTACGTATATACATACATACATACATACATACATACATACATACATACATACATACATACATACATGCATGCATGCATGCATACATTATTGTCGACAGTATTGATGTATCACGGAGTTTCCTGTACACGTTTTGTTATCGGTTTTGCGTTATCAGTCATATTATATTTTAGAAAAGAATCGATATTCCAATAAATAATGCCATTCAAAATGATCCGGAATCGTACGTTATCGAGGCTCATGATTGGGGGGAGTTAGGAAAAAAAGAATTAAAATAAAGAAAAAACAAACAAATAAATAAATAAATAAATAAATAAATAAATAAAAGAAAGACGATTACGATAAAGTCATCGTTTCTAAGAAAGAGAGAGAGAGTGGGAATAAAGAGATGATCGAAAGAAGAAGCGAATAAAATGGAGCCATCCCTCGTTGATATACGAATTATTATTTAAAATGAAAAAGGTGATGAGGAAATTGAAACGATCTCAATTTCCGTGGCACGTATCACCGTTGTATTTTAAACTTGTAGATATATCTCAAGGCCGGAGCTCGATACCTAAACGATACACTTCCCCAACGTTGTATACTTTTCTTCTTTAGCGAGGCTTCTCTCTTTTCTTCGTAATTTTTTTATTTTTTTTTTTTTCTTTTTTTAATCTTAACCGTCTCCTTCCTCTTCTCCTTCTTCTTCTTCTTCTTCTTCTACTTCTTCTTTCTTTGAAGCGTTCGTCTTTTTCGCATCGACCAACAGTCTTGACTTCGCAAAGACGTCCGCGCATCGAAATAATCGATGAAATAATCGTCGCGCCCGGTCGCGCGGGCTCGATGCCAAAATAAATTTCTATTTTATATTCCCTTCTCGATATCGAAGAACGAAGAGGATTATGTTACGCGGATATTCGGAGGTTAAACGTAGATCGCTAAGACGAAAGTAAGAAACGATATTAGCGAGTTTGTCGTCATCGGTATCGTTTTTATTTTTCTCTCGTAGTCAAAAAAAAAATAAAAAATAAAGAAAAAAAAGAGAGAGAGAAAAGAAAATCTTGTCGAAAGTTCGAAAAGCTCGTAGATAAAACAATTAAAACGGACGAAAGAGAGAGAGAAAGAGAGAGAGAGAGAGAGAGAGAGAGAGAGAGAGAGAGAGAGAAAGGAATTATTTTTATTTTCTCTCGATTCCCTTTCAATCCCACTTCTCCGTCACACCTCAACACTCACCCCCCCCCCTCTCTGTATCTGTCTCTCTCTCTCTCTCTCTCTCTCTCTCTCTCTCTCTCTTTCTCTCTCCCTTTACTCTATTCTATTTTCAACCGACACTTTTGCGTAAACTAAACGTTCGCAAGGCAATGATAAACAAAACGGAGTACCTACTACTTGGCATAAATCGAGCGATCCGTTAAATCGATATATATCGGTATGGCGTGGCGAATCCGATGCAAAGGGGTCGGTATTACCATAAACCTTCTTCGACGTATTCGACGCAACCTCCGACGCACAGAGCAACAAGAGAAAAATAAATACAGAAGGAGATAAACGCAGGGAGAGAGAGAGAAAAAGAAAGAGAGAGAGAGAGAGAGAGAGAGAAATAGAGAGAAAAGAAATAGAGAAAAAGAGAGAGAGAGAGAGAGAGAGAGAGAAAGATAGAGAGACATACGGAGCACCACACACGTCGGGATCCTTGCCGCAACTCCGTAATTTGCATCGTGCTATGGTTTTGTCGTAACCGAGAGAGAGAGAGAGAGAGAGAGAGAGAGAGAGAGAGAGAGAGAGAGAGAAAAGAGGGATAGAAAGAGAGAAAGAGATTTCTACCGCGATCCGTAGCCTTTCCGTTTGGAAATCCGATCACTCGTGGACGTCCACAAGAGATAAGAAGATCGGGATCTTGGAGCGACCGTCTTTCTCACTTCCGTTTCGTTAAAAAAAAAATAAAAAAATAAAAAAAAGAAAAAAAAAAGAAAAAGAAAATTAAAGATCTCGACGTTGTTTTTTCTTTCACCCTCCCCGCCCCTTCCCCTCCCCCTCCGCCCCGTACCGTCTCGTAGTATTTTACGGCTCGTACGTACTTCGTCTACCCCCGTGTACGACGCGTTTGCTTTCTCGATCCGGCGGCCTTGGTCGAAGACAAGCGTGGAATTTGTGATTACCTACGTACATATATACATACGTACGTACATACATACATACATGCATGCATGCATGCATGCATGCATGGATGCATAGATACGTACATACATCGACTACAGACGGAATAATTTAACGTGGATTCGTATCGTACACCCTCCGGGGTCTCTCCAATCCGATTATCGACGATGCGCTGCTCGCTGTTCGAGCTTTATCGGCCGGCTTTTCGAGTTTCTTCTCTTTGCGACTCTCTCTCTCTCTCTCTCTCTCTCTCTCTCTCTATATATTTCTCTCTCTACGAGAGGTATGTGGATACACATACGTAGTGGCAAGTACGTGCGCGTGGGTGTTTGTTCGTGAGCGCGCATGCGTATGTATGTGCTTTATGTTGTTACGTTCACCTTCGTGGTATGTCCCATCATTTTTCTTTTTACACAGATACACACAAAAGCAGCTCGTGCGTGCGGGCATTTACGTGCGGGCTTACGTATGCGCATGCTCTATCTCCCTCTTTCACTCACTCCCTCCCTCTCTCTATCTCTCTCTCTTTCAAACGCACAGCCACACACACACACACACACACACACACACATTTCTTTTTTTTTATTCTCTACGATAACTTTCAAACGATATCATTATCTCTAAGCGCATTAAACGATCCTTCTTTTCTCCCTTTTTCTTTTCTTTCCTTTCAATTTTTTTCCTTTCTTTTTTTTTCTTTTTTTTTTTCTTTTCTTTTCTTTTTCCCGATCGTTACACGTTCCTCGTGTTAACGCCGATCCCCAACGTGAATTTTTATCGGAGAAAAGATCTATCGCGTTCGATCGGGATTACGATTACCACTAAATCTTAATTATGGTTATGGAAACTGGCCAATAATGTAAACCAACCAAGACGCGACCAGGGAGAATTTTTAGAAACTACCGAAATAGAATTAGAGAAACAGAGGGATAGAGAGGGATACACACACGCACACAGATACAGAGAGAGAGAGAGAGAGAGAAATAAGACGTCCACGTGGGATACGAAATGGCAAAGGAGGACGAAGAATCGGTATGCGATAAAAGCAGCTGGCCGACTACGAAATTCACCACAAAAGTGTCTCCCCCGTTGTACGTGCCTCGGTCGTTGTTATCTCAATGCGTTTTCAAGGGGAAAATACGAGAAAAGGGCCCGATAGGAACGAACCACGGCTACAAGCGCAACAACTATTCGTTCGCACGTGCCAAACTCATCCCTTGTTACCTATCACTTGCTCCTGATAATTGCGTTTGCGCAGTCGTATCGCATATATAAAGGACACATACAAAAAAAAGAAGAAGAAGAAGAAGAAAAATAATTAAAAGGCTAAAAACATAAACAAAATGAAATAAAAGGAAAAACACAATCCGACTAACGATACGATCCAATTATTTTTATTTAATATCGAAATCAAATATGAGAAAATTTTTTCTCTATCAACCCAGAACGCACATGTATATACGTGCGTATCAACTTATTCGTCCATTTGAAAAATCAGACACATGAACCCTGCAAATGAAATTTAATCTATGTTTCTCGTTCGTATTATTAAAAAATAAAAGATAAAAAGTGAAAGAGTAAAAAGTAAAAATAAAAAAAAAAAAAAAAGAAAGATGAGAGGAAATGAATAAAAACATGAATGAATGAATAAATAAATACATAAATAAATAAAAGTGTATGAGAGAGAGAGAGAGAGAGAGAGAGAGAGAGGCTCGATTTTTCCTCCGATGTTAAAATATCAATTAGAAAATACGACTCTCGATTTTACAACGACCAGGAAAGTATACAGCCAGGCAGGCAGGTTGTAGGTAGGCAAGCAGATAGGTATAAGCGTACAAGCGGATAGGTAGGTAGGTAGGTAGGTAGGTAGGTAGGTAGGTAGGTAGGCAAGCAGGCCGGATAAAGAAGGATGAAAGAGGAGTAAAGCGAAGGGAAATCGAGTCTCGTTAGTACGCTCGCAATTCTCGTAGCAATTTCGTGTACCTGTTCGCGCCAGACGAAGCGGACGAACGAGAGGCGCCTGGCATTGGTTCCAAGCCTCGGCTCATTCGTTCCACGTGCGCCCGTGCAATTAACAATACCGTACATCCACCAACACGATCACTGCAATATATAGTATATATGTATATACGTATAAATATATATATATATATATATATGTGTGTGTGTGTGTGTATTTACGGTGAGGATTTCAGGATAAAATCCATCGAGCAATTAGTCGAACCCCTTTTTTACTTTTCCCTTTTTCTTGATTATCGTTTAAGTCCATCGCAGGTTAAAACTTAAAAAAAAAAGAAAAAAAAGAAAAAAAGAAAAACAAGGAAAAAGAAATACCAAATCGCACGGGTCGAGCGGTATCTATAAATGGAATCTTTTTTATTTCGATTTTCGATAGACAGAATTCAAACGTATCTACGATTTAACATATGATCTTCAATTCATAGGAATCGTTTTTAAAATTCAACGACACACTTATTTTGTACTCGAAATAGTGTCAGTATCTTTTATAAATTCATGGAATCTTACCAAAGCCAGATATTTTGCTTATTTTTAAATCGCGACCATTATCTATGACGCACACACACACACACACACACCTCTTGTAAAGGTTCACGCGTGCGGATAAAAAGACATTTTCTTCGCCATTATGTTTGACCTCCTCCTCCTCCTCCTCCTCCTCCACCTCCTCCTCCTCCTCCTCCTTCTCCTCCTCTTCCTCTTCCTCCTCGTATTCACGGCAAACTCGATCTCCGTTCACGATATACTGGCACGACTTCCCAAGAAGTGGACCACATTTGCAAACAAACTGCTTCATTCTAATACGCCGTGCGGCAAAGAAACGCAAAGTAGGAAGAAGAGGGAGGGAGGAGGTGGATGAGGAGGAGAAGAAACGATATCTACGAATTGCGAATAAGGACACAACGTAAGTGTGACAAAGATGACAAGGCAAGATATCACACCATTGAGTATATAATAGGTATACTAATATACTTCTTCAGTTGCTGCGAAAGAGATTCTTCTTACTAAGAAAAAAAAAAAAAAAAAAAAAAAAGGAAAAAAAAAGAAAAGAAGAATAAAAAAAAAAAAGAAATCGCGAAACTCACCGGGGAGTGCAGTAACCACTTTCGAGACTCTCATTATTACCATTAACATTTCTAATTCATAAAGGGCTTTTGGTATGGTTTGACAAAATCCAAGTGGAAAAATGTTACGTAACGTAACGCGTTCGAAAAGAATTAAGTGTACGTACGGTTCGTAGAAATCATGGGATAACTTTGAATCGTAAGTACGAAGGAAGTTGGTCCGTTAGCATGATAATCGGTAACGTCGATGGCTTCTAACGAGATTAGTTTCGTTCGAATACGAACGACTACGACGACTGACTGCGACTTTTCCTAGGTAAGGAAAATCTTACGGTAATTAGGTAACTTCCGAATAAGATAAGCCATAATATATAACATACCTTAGGTATATAATATTAAAGGGAAATGTAAAAGAGTGAAAAGAAAAGAAAAAAAAAAAAGAAAAAAAAAAAATAAAAAAATAAAAGAAACAGAAAAAGAAAGAGAAAAAGACAAGCGAACGAAAAAGAAATGATATCGACTCTAATTCGTATAATCGTTAGGGTTAAGAAAAATCGTAAATGTACGTTTTATAGGCAAACGATCTTTCGCACGATCTATATATATATATATATATATATATATATATATATAAAAATCGATAACGGCAATAAATAGTAGGTATATAGGTCGATATACGATAGTCTACCTCCACGTGCGGCAACTTCTAATGTTAATGCTTGGACGATACCAAATCCAATTTACGCGTTATTCTTGCATCTAATTAGACGCTTGGTCGCCTTCCTGCACGTGTTGGCAGTCAGTGATCGCGGCTTAGAATCGAGCCAAGCTTCTCTCTCTCTCTCTCTCTCTCTCTCTTTCTCTCTTAACCGCCACCCACACTATCTAAACTTGGTCTTTCACCTTCTCGCCGACCTCTTTCTCCTACACCGTTTCCTTTCTCTCTCTCTCTCTCTCTCTCTCTCTCTCTCTTTTAGTCTTTTCCTCTCTATCTGTCCCGGCCCGTCTTTCTCCAACAGTGCTAAACGAGCTACACTTGCCAAGGAAGAGACCCGAGAATCCACTGCAATGCGCCCACGCGTCGGCTAAACTCTTGGCGCGACCTCACGATTTAATTAGCTCGCTGATACCGTCCCTCCCCCTCCTCCTTATCCTCCTCCTGCTCCCCTTCCTCCTCCTCTTCTTCTTCCTACCCCTTCAACCTCCGTTTACACACACCGCCATATTCTCCTATTTCTCTTTCTCGTTTTCCCTCTCCCTTTTGCTGAAATCGTAACGACACCTTCTCTGTTTCATACCAGCAGTTATCTACAAACAGTTTTGTTTGGCAAATTTATGCGAGCGAGAGAGAGGAGAGAGAGAGAGAGAGAGAGAGAGAGAGAGAGAGAGAGAGAGAGAGAGAGAGAGAGAGAGAGAGCAGCTTAAAATAGAGACAGAGATAGAGGAATGATAAACTATAAGAAAGATAGATCAATCTCTTTCTCTCTCACTCCTACCTTCTCCTTCCCTCTTTTCATTTTATTCTCGATAAAGATCATCCTTAAACTACAATACTTTTTCTTTTCCAACATTAATCAAAACGCGATAACTAGGACGAGAGAGGAAAAAATAAGAAAATAACAAAAGAAAAAAGAAAAGAAAAGGAAAAAGGAGGAATCATCTTCTTGTATCGTTCGCGATCCTTTTACATCGGAACGACGAACATGATCTTAACGTTTAATCTCGTTGTAACGAGATCAATGTTAGGAACGCATAATCGATAGCCGTTATTACGCGTATTGCTCGTCATTAATAACGTATACCTTCTATATCATCCCACTCGTTCTTATCAATCATCTGTCGGAGAGTATCCAGTACATTTTGATGGTTTGCCATACGTTCGGGTACTGATAAACGATTTCTATCGTTAATTAATATAGCAAAGTAAACTAAGTAGCATAGGTAGAGGTAAACGAGAGAATCATATATAAGATCATATGAAGTTAGGTATTTGTGAAGGATGATGATCGATAGAAAGATATATATCTTTACTATTAGCTTGCCTACCTACCTACCTACCTACCTACCTACCTACCTACTTATCTACCTACCTACCTACTTACTTAAAGTACGATCGAAAATAGAATCATCGTTCGATCGTCTCTTCGCCTTTCCCTTTGTACGTTCGATCGTTCGATCGTTTCCTTTGATCGTTCCATCAATTCGTTTCAAGCCTATACATCCAAAAAAAAGAAAAAGAAAAAGAAAAAACCGTTCCGTCTAATCAGGAAGAACCTGATTCAAATCCAGAACGAAAAACGCGTTCGATGTAGATAAATGGCGATGGACGAGTCGAGAGAGAAACGCGATTCTCGCGATTCAGATAGGAGGACCTAGTATCATGAAATATTTTGCGGTAAACGATCGATAAGTTATGGTTCGTTCTAACCCATTGAAAAGGGATCCCATTTATTTATTTATTTATTTATATATTTATTTTCCTTTCCTTCTTCATCTTCTTCTTTATTTCAACAACGAGCGATTCTTTCAATCGAGATGACGTAAAGTTATTCGACGAGAGGCTCGAAATTTTAAAAGAAAAAAAAAAAAAAAAAAAAAAAGGGAGGATGAAGGCCACCCACGCGAGACCGATAAACGCGAAAAGCTCTCTCTTTAGCTTCCACGTTTATTACCGAGGCTGAAATTACGAAAAGCTCGAAATATAATAGGCGGATGAATACCATGCGAGATGATCAATAAATGAAAACGCTCTCTTTGGCTATGCGTTTATTATCGAAGCTGAGAACCTGCATTATCGAGATGTACCGTCGAGCATTATACATAACAAAGAAAACACTAGGGAAATTAAAAGGTAACACGATGTAAGGGTATTACAGTTTGTCACGTTATAATATTAAACGATCGATCGTTCGTTCGTTCGTTCGGTCGGTTGTTCGTTCGTTCGTACGTTCGTTCGGTCGTTCGATCGATCGATCGATCGATCGACGAACTTTGCGCTAAAGTCTCTCGTATTATTCCCTCTCGATATGACAGAGAGAGAGAGAGAGAGAGAGAGAGAGAGAGAGAAACTTTCAGAGTGCTTTTTGGAACGCTCGACAACGTACCTCCTCGTGGTTTAAACCCGTAATGGATCGAAACTTTTTATCGGTTATGTCATTCGACTGACTCTACGCTTTTTGCCGTTATGTAATCACCGCGAATTGCCGGTCGGTCACGTCGTGGGTCCACCGCCGTAACGAGAAATATATCGAACGCGATTTTGCTTGCCAAGGTACGAAAGGCAAAAGAAAGAAAAAAGAAAATGGAAAAAAAAAAAAATACAAAGAAAAAAAGAAGAATACAATTTGTTCTTTTGTTCTTGTTTTTTTTTTGTTTTTTTTTTGTATCACGAACGTATTTTTCAATTTTAATTTATCCAAAGACACCTTAACTCGGTCGAAAAGGCAAAATTATATTAATGACCGACCGTACGTACGTACGAAAATTCGCGAGGTCCCGTCGGTCACGTTCGAGAGAAAAAAAAAAAAGAAAAAAAAAAGGAAAAGAACAAAAAGAAGTTATTGGAAAAAGATGGGGACGCCAGCACACGCGCGTTCGTAAAATTTGCAACGTCCCGTTAATCCATCGAAAGGATTTATGATGTAACAAGTTAGATATGCAGGTTTAAAGAGATAAAGTTTCGACCGGTGTTGGAATATATCCTTTGATATCGAATATTGAACGGAAACTCGTCGTTGGCTAGTTTACGAAGTGCGGAGGAGCTTCATTAAGATAGTCCATTCGTTAGTAACGGATAATCTAGTAATCGACCGATGTTAATCCGCTCGAATTCCAATCATCGGAGTTCCGTTGACTCGTGCTACGATCGATATACAAAATATCTACCTCGATGCATATTACTCGAATATCCGAGTCCTCGAGAGGAGACCGACTAGCGGGAAGACGAGTCTCTCTCCTTCTCTTTCTATTTCTCTTTCTCTTTCTCTCTCTTTGATAAAAATTGAAAACGCGTCACGAACGTACCGTTTATCGAAGCTCGCAAGTCACACGTCAGCATCATTGCACATCGCTGACCATGTTAAAGAAGGATATTAACACCATTACTTGGCTACCGTGTTCCGTGATCTTCTCAAATGCGAACAAAAGAGAAAGAGAAAGAGAAAGATATACATATATATATATATATATATATATATATATATATATATATATCTACATAGAGAGAGAGAGAGAGAAAGAGAGAGAGAGAGAGAGAGATAGAGATAGAAACAAATATATTACGCATCCATTTCTTATAGAAATTAAAATGAATAATTATTCATGAATAAGTATCCTGACGTTTCGAAAATCATGATTTACTAACCATTTCAAGTGTCCCTCAGGACAAATACCCAACGTATGTAAATACAAATGTAACATAACACACACACACACACACACACACACACACACACACATATACGTATGGGTATAGCTTATACGTGGATCCATGTTTAACTATTTAAGTGCAACGTGTCAGCAACAGCCAGGTGGTTGGAACGAGTGTAACGCGATAACGGAGATGCATAAGTACAGACGGAATGTCACACGGGCAGCCGACCGGTCGCCCACTTGATAGTAACGTGGCTACGGCCATTAGTCAAACACAACTATATAATATTATAATACAACTAGCTCGTACTGTTCTATCTAAATACGTGTCTACGTGGCTCGTCTATCACCTTTGCACAAACCTAGACGACGTTCTAATTATTCCACTGTTAATTCCCCTTTTGCCGTGACACGAACGACAACAATTTTCGTAAAAGACTAAAGGAAAGAAAGAAAAACGAGAGAGAGAGGGGGAGGGAAGGGAACAAAATAAATAAAAAGAAAAGGAGGAGACGAGGATAAAGATGAAATAATGCGTCGCGAGAATAACGCGGATCATCGTTTACGTCGAGTCGTCGTTTTTTTCTTTTTCTTTTTTGTTTTTTCGTTCGTTACATATTTACGTATGTCGATGAATAATAACGACTCGTACGATCGCGTTCGATTATACTACTGGCTTAAGGAAAGAAAATTTGAACGAAAACGTTCTGATAATTACGAATAGAAATACAAGAAGGACGACGAGGCGGTGGTCGTAAACTTCTTCCTCGTCTCTTTTTTGTGTATGTTTTTTTTTTTCTATTTCTTTTCTTCTTTTTTTTTTTTTTCTTTTAACTCACACTACTTCGACTCGAGTCTCAAGAGTATCGATCCCTTACCTGTTTTCGCCATTAACCAACGATCTCTCGCACTCGATCTCTCTCGTACGCTCGTTATCGTGACTTTATCTTTACTCTTTTCCCCTTAATACACACCGACTACCAGTGAAACTCGTATTTCCAGTGGCTCTAGTCAAATCCTAAGATTTACTTTACAATTAGAGCAAATATGTATGCATGCATGAATGCATTTTACAATTAGAGCAAATATGTATGCATGCATGAATGCATGCACGCATGCACGCATGCATGCATGCGATTATGTATGTATGCATTTAGGTAGAGTATACTTTGGTCCTAAGTTCCTTGGGATCTACGTCGTTCTCGTGTTTTACCATCTTGAACGAGGACACGAAAGTTTATCTCCCATTCAAAATCGATCGTACTTCGTACTTCGATTGTAAATCGAATTCACGTTGGCGAAAAAGAAGAAAATGAATAATACAGAAACTTCTCACGGACTGTAAAAATGTAAATTAATATTACTTATGCAAAACTACTTTCACTTGCATCCTTATTTTCTATCAAGTCATATATATATATATATATATATATATATATATATATATATATATAATAAATAATTCATTTCACAAATTTATTTGATTCGTTGAGGGTTTTCCTCCCCCCTCCCCTCTATCTCTCCTTCTCTCATTTTCTTTTCTTTCTTTTTTCCTTTTTTGGATAAATAAGTACCCCGTCATTAATAAATAGTATGCTTTATTTTCTACTCTGTGTGTGTGTGTGTATATGTGTTTGTGTGTATTTCATTCTTTTATAGGTACTGACTGAAAGGAAAGTCTAGACACGGGAAACAAGTATAAAACACGAATGGAAATTCGTAATGAACGGTTTCAGTGAGACAAGGAAGTGGTACTGGTGATGGTGGAGATGAGTGTAGTAGTAGAGAGAGAGAGAGAGAGAGAGAGAGAGAGAGAGAGAGAGAGAGAGAGAGAGGAAGGGAAAGGATCGGTAGTTAAGTCCATAGCATTTATGGATTGCAAGCGGAGTGTGAAAATCGCAGATTCAAATTGGCTGTATCGCATGAGCCACGATCGTAGGCTCCCTCTTTCATTCTATTTTTTCTTTATTTTTACCTTTATTCATTCCTCTTTTCTTCTTTATTTTGTTGTTCTTTCATTCTCTCAACGCGGATTCGTTCGTGGACCATTCGAAACAGGTGAGCGCGCGCGCGCTCGCGGGCCACCTATTTTAGAACGATTTTATCTTATAAACCTCTACCCTCGGTATTCTCTCGCATTGAACTTTACTTTAACAAAAATTTCGTGTCGAAGAAAAGCGGGTCCCCGAGAAGAAATTGGGAGGGGGGGAGGGCGGGGACGGTGATGGGGGTAAGGGGAGGAGGAAGGAGGGGAGGGGGGACTGTGAAAAGAAATTGAAGATAAAATAAGAAGAAGGAAAAGAAAAAGAAAAAGAAAAAAAAAGGACAGAAGAAAGAAATACGAATTAAGGCGTCGTATGAAGAAGTATCTTTTATTTTTCCCTTTCTCTCTTTTTCTGTGTTTCCTTTTATTTTTTTTCTTTTTTTTTTTTTCTTCCTCTTCTTCCTCCTCTCCTTCCTCTTCTTCTTTCTTAGATGATACATATCTGTCTCTATATGAAAAGGGAATGAATGAAAATCATAAAGACCTTTATACTTTTGTTCGTGCGAATTGCATTGGAACGATATTTCATTCCTATATATAATTGGTTACCGGACGAAGATTATGATTAAAAAAGTTGTCGAACTGAACGACAGACAAAAGTTGACCCATTTTTAGATTTCATTTATATATATTTCTCTCTCTCTCTCTCTCTCTCTCGCGCACGCGCACGCGCTCACTCTCAAATTCACGTCTCATTTTCATATATCGCTCGTACATCTCAACGATCATCCATTCTCACGTTATCACAGTCGAATAATAAGAGATAAATTTTTCCTGACAACTACCTCTACCAATACAGCGATATAACACTAACGTATTTTATCAATAAATATCTTATCCTACTTTCTGAGATAGATCGCTTATCGACCATTAACTCGTCCCACAGCTTGAAACCCGCCCCCCTCCTCCCCCCCTCTCCCCCTCTCCCCCCACGGTCCATTTGACTTTCTCGATACGGAACGTCGATGAAAAAAAAAAAAAAAAAAAAAAAAAAAAAAGGAAAAAGAAAGGGAATAATAAAACCGAGGGGAACTTCATTGCTGTCGATCGTGGAGAACCATTCGTGAACTATTAAAAACCGGTTCGACGATGTACTTTGGTGCCTTCGATTAAAAGCAGTAGAAAAAAAAAAAAAAAAAAAAAAAAAAGAAAAAAGGAAAAAAAAAGAAAGGAAAAAAACGAAACAACAGAAAGAAAAAAAGGAAGGGGGGGAAAAAGAAGCAGCAAAAAAAAAAAAAAAAAAAAAAAAAAAACAAGATAAAAATAAGAAAGATAGAAGGAAAGAAATAACGAAGAAGCGAAAAGGAGAATCTTCAATTTACTTAAACGATCACGAAGGTGCGAAAGAGGTTCTCTCTCTCTCTCTCTCTCTCTCTCTCTCTCTCTCTCTCTCTCTATCTCTCTATCTCTCTTTCTTTCTCTCTCTATCTCTATCTATCTCTTGATAGAGCGATTAGAAGAGCGAAAGGAATAGTAATATCGAAAAGTTAATAAGCTCGTGGCTTCCGTCCTTTTCCCCTCCTTCTTTCCCTTTTTGCACCATCCCTCCTTCGCCCTTCCCCCCCCCCCGTTTCCCTTTCCCCGACCCCTTATTTCAAACTCCTTTCCTTCTCGCATGAACAAACGCAATAATTAATCCACCTCGGGTAAGTACGCATCTCGAACTCACGCATTTCCGGTTCCAGTGGCTAGGTTCGTCGATATTATACTGTGTTTATAGGAGTAGCAAGAAATCCTGGGAAAAGGAAGTAGAAACGATATCTCCTTCTTCTTCTTCTTCCTCCTCATCTTCTTCTTATCGTTTTTTATTTCCTTTCCTTCTCTCTCTCTCTCTCTCTCTCTCTCTCTCTCTCTCTCTCTCTCTCATTCTCTCTCTCTCTCTCTCTCCTTTCGTTTTATTTCATCTCCTCGCGGCGTTGTTCGCGCTTCGAGTAATTTGCATTTCTCGCGATTAACGAGCTCGTTAATAAACGAACAGCTATGTTTTCTTCGAATCTCTTATTTACTTCATTTTATTTTTTTTATTTTTATTTTATATCTACCTAAGAAAAACAAGCACTCTCGATATATATATATATATATATATATACATACGTATATTTATGTACACGTACGTACATATAGACATATGAAGATTTCTATATATAAACAAACATATATATATATATATATATATGCGTGCGTGTGTGTATGTATGTATGTATACATATACATATACATATACATATACATATATATATCTGCCAATATATAAATAAATCGATATTTAATATTTACTACAAGAGAACCGTAGAGAGAACACGAGTAGGTTCCATCGTTACGCGAGAGATTCGTAGGTAACTGAATTATTACAAACGACGAATAAAGGTTCTTGCAGGTAGTAGATGGATTCCCAAGGAAAAGGGATCGATTTACTCGACACCTATCTCATCCTCGATGACGACGACGAGGAAGGTACTACACGATCTCTTCCATCTTAAAACTTCGATTTTCGAACACTCGAGAGAAACCGCGAGGGAATGTTTCGCTCGAGAAACCAAAAAAGAAAGGAGAAGAAGAAG
>OU426860.1:5097429-5109929 GCA_911387685.1 Dolichovespula media
TTTGTGTGAACGGCGTCCAAAACAAATTAAAAAAAGGACAAAAAAAAAAAAAATAAGGGAGAAAAAAGAAAGGAAAAAAGAAAAAAAGAGAAACAAGAACGTAATCGCTTCGGAAGAAAGAGGGACACAGAATTCGGAGTGCATCGAGTATAATATGTACGTTTAGTAAAAAATAAGGAAAGGGAACACGAATGATCTTTCTTTTAAATCTATGATCATCTGAGATTTCTCTCTCTCTCTCTCTCTCTCTCTCTCTCTCTCTCTCTCTCTCTCTCTCTCTCATTCACTCTTTCTCTCTATCTCTGTCTATCTGTCTGCCTGTCTCTCTCCCTCTTTCCTCCATCGTTCGGAGATCAGAAAGCGGAAAGCGCGGATACGTAAGCGAAATCGCAACGTTTGTTAGAGGTCTGCTGTTTCTGCGTGTATGCGTGTGTGTATATACATATACATATATACACATCTCTCTCCCTTCTCTCTCTCTCTCTCTCTCTCTCTCTCTCTCTCTCTCTCTCTCTTCTCTCCCTTTCTCTTTCTCTCTTGCTCTGTCATGTGTTCGAAACAAAAAAAAAAAAAAGAAAGAAAAAGGAGAAGCAACATCAAATACGAGAAAGTGACGATTCAACGGAAGTCGAAGGAACGTCGAAAAAAAATGGAAACGAAAAAAAAAATTGATCTCTCGGCTTTTCTTCATTCCGATAAATAAAGCTCGTCCTCGAAGCTTAATCGCTAATTGCGGGAATATACTCGCTGGGAAAAGCTTAAAATTATCGACGAAAGCGTAAAAGAGAAAAAGATAGGTAGATAGAGAGATAGATAGATAGAGAGAGAGAGAGAGAGAGAGAGAGAGAGAGACAAAAAACAAAAACGAAGAACAAGAAATGAAAAGAAAGTGTCGATCAATTATTTACAAATTTTTTTTCCATGTATACACGTATGCATCTACCCCCCCCTGCCCCCCCCCCCTCAATGAAACGCGAGTACCAATCAATTGCGTTTGTTTCGTACCATGTTTCCTTTCAATTTTTATCTTTTTTTTTTTATTTTATTCGTCGGCGAAGCTCGAAAAAAAAGCTCGGGCTTTTATCGTTTATTTATTTATTCGCACCTTCACTCATTCGTTCGTTCGTTCGTTCGTTCATTCATTCATTCATTCATTCATTCATTCATTCATCCATTTATTGATATTTCTCGTTTTGTTTCTTGTTCAATCACTTATATTTTCCTTTTTCTCTGGTCGTAATTTAACATATTCCTTTAATTTTCTTTCGCTCACGTGATAGCGAGTTCCCGACGAAAGATAAACGATAATTTTTTTCCCTCGATCATAACAAATGAAATTGTTATTAGCAATAAAACTTGCCACGTACGTACGAAACGCTCTCCCATTTGAAGTATAATCCTTTTTCTCTTTTTCTTCTCTCTCTCTCTCTCTCTCTCTCTCTCTCTTTCCTTTTTCCTTTTTATTTATTTAATTTTTTTTTGTTTTGATAGCTCTTTATCGTTCGTTTTTAATCCAAGAGATCAACGAAAGAGAAATATGTGCGTTTAACTGATAAGTACGTTGACCCTCTCACTCAATCGATTTTCCTCACTTTCTCGTTTTGCCAATAACAACAACAACAACAACAACAACAACTACATCAACAACAACGATCTAATGTCTCTCTCTTTCTTTCTCCCTCATATCCCCCACCCTCCTCTCTCTCTCTCTCTCTCTCTCTCTCTCTCTCTCTCTTTCTCCATCTCTCTTTCCTTACTCTCTTGGGAACGACTTTCGTACACATATAGACAACAGAGACGATCTAAAAGAGTTCCGGTCACGTCTTATGATCTATGGACTTACGATCTAAACGAAATGAAAATTTAATCGTGCATCTACGTGCGTTCTCACAACTGAAACAATCTTTTTATCGCAAACATTCGAACACATACACGTATACACCCATACGCTTAGGCACACCATTTCTCTCTCTCTCTCTCTCTCTCTCTTTCTCTCACGCTTACCGTCTCTGTCTATCTATCTTTGTTGCAACACACAAACACCCTTTCTTATCCTCGTAAGGCGCGTTAGAAAAGGGCGAAAATCACGAGAGAATTCGTCGGGAACTCGTCGCATAAGTTCGATGATCGGAAATCGTCCGGCACGGATTTACATTACGAAAAGTATCGAACTTGATCACGTTTAAATGCGATATTAAATTCGATCGATTCGTTTCGATTATTACGTTACGTTTAACGTTAATACCACGTGTAAATCCGTGGGCCGACCTTTTTATTCTAATTGTAAGATATACATATACATATGCATGTACATATACATATACATATACATATACATATACATATACATATACATATATATATATATATATGTATAGTTTTGCGAGTGACACCTGAACGATCAGGGAGAAGATAATTTACGCTACGAGACGATCCACCCTTCCGACGAATAATTATTACATTATAATCGATCTCAATAAACGTAATCAATCGTCGGATATCTCTTCTCGTATTTGTTCGTAGAAAAAGAAAAAAAAAATATATAAAAAGAGAGAGAGAAAAAAAAAGAAACGAACAAACGAAAGAAATGAGAGAAAAAATGAACGGAAGAACAAGTAAAAAATAGAATGAAACAAAAACGAACGAATGACATTGACCGACAACGTAATAACGCACGAAAGCGTTTCCTCGTGTGTGTTTGAGGGTAGGGAAAAAAAAAAAAGAAAGAAAGAAAGAAAGTAAAACGAAAGAGAATGATTAAAATAAAGCGAAGAGAAGGAAAAAAAAAAAAGAAATTATCGGACAAAAATCAAAAACGTCTAATTTGTTCCCTCGCAAAGAGATCGACGATTTGTGCAAACGTAGAGACAAACAACGCGATCTGAGAAAGTAGTATATATAAACGGGTTAAACTTGCTCGACGCGATTCGTGAATTCTCGGAAGGGTGGTAAGGTCTGAAAGGGAGAAGGGCGGTCAGCCGGTCGGTCGGGGTAGGGGGGTGATAGGGGGTTCCAGGGTAGGGCGGGGCGGCGACACAGACGAGGCTGCGCGTTTGTTCCTCTTGGGGCGATTCCGGACCATTCGCTTAATCGTTTCGTCGATTAATCACTAGATCACGTTTTAAACACCGTCTAGTTCTCGTTTGTGATTCGTTAACGGTGAAAGTCTAAGCGAAGTGTTTTCTTCTCGGAAAGCGTTCGGCTCTTTCCCCCCCCCCTTTCCTCTTTTCTTTTTTTGTCCTTTTTGTTTTTTGTCCGTTTTTTTTGTTTGTTTGTTTGTTTTTTCTTTCTCTTACATTTCTTCTCGATTAACACAGTGATAATTCAACGACGTAAAAGATGGATTCTTATACATATAAGTGCATACATACACGTGCTTGTAATTACATACATACGTATAAATATATACGTATATACATATGTTTGTGTGTTGTGTGTATGTATATATATATATATATATATATATGTATGTATGTATGTATAAATGTTTATATGTATAATCCTATCCTTCTTTTTCTCATCTTGATTTTTCATTTTCGTTATATTATCTCCCGAGGAGGCCAAAGTTGACCGCCGCTGTGCTACGACGAAAAGTTCGCAACAAATGAACGAACGACGAACATCGTCGTTGTCGTTGTCGTCTTCTTCTTCGTCGTCGTCCTCCTCCTCCTCCTCCTTTTCTTCTTCTTCTTCTCCTTCTTCGTCGTCGTCGTAGTCGTAGTCGTCGTCTGTCCTCTCCGTGTAGGCTTGTCACGTACACTACGTGTATACTACTTGCACCGTTAGGAGGAACTCTCTCCCCCCCACCAAGCGACTACTACTCCTTCGCGCCGTTCGGCACGCGTCGTTTCGTTGCTTTTTCTCTGTTCGTCGTTACTTGGCTTTCACGATCGCTACCTACGCCGAGTCCTTCTCTCTCGAGCATCATCATCATCGTCATCATCATCATCATCATCATCATCATCATCATCATCTTCTTCTCTTGGCCCTCTTGAAACAGGCCTTTCATTTCTACTCTCTTTATACCCTTCCTTCTTTATTTCTTTCTTTCTTTCTTTCTTTCTTTCTCTATCTCTGTCCTTGTGCATTTTGCCTTCTTTTCATCTAATTCTTTCATCACCTCTGACCTTTGTAGGTAAATAAAACGCAATTGGTTAGATCGTCGTGCCCGTCTCATAAATTTTGTTACCCACCTACTACCCTCTCCCACCCCTCTTTAACACCTCCTTATCACTCTTCCGCCTGTAACAAACTTCGAAAATCCTTTTGCAATTTAGACTCGTGATAACTCCAAATATCATTGAAATCTTCCTCGTCCTCCTCGGCGAATATCGACTTGTCTTCCTCGATCGCATTCGTTGCCGACGGTGCATTTGGCGATGGCGAATAAAACTTGATTTCCAAGTCCCGATGACCGTTCGGCGAGGTAACAATTTCCGTGGAGACCTCGAGGCCCTTGGAAGAGGGCGAGCTAGCTGTATTACCCATGTTACCGTTCGATGAAGATACGTTTGCGGTGCCGTTGGCCATGCCAGCGGATGCCGTCGTATCACCGTGCCAAAACGTTCCTCCGCAACGTTTGCCGTTCTCCGATTGACCCCTGTCACCGATCACGCCGACGTCTCTACTGGGTGCGGTAATCTCTTCGCTGAAGTAGCTCGTTGGATCGCTCCAGCTACGCCTTAGGATTACCGTGCTAGAGGCATCGCGTTCCGGTCGCGTCAAACGCGGACATTCCGCGTCGAATAATCTCTCGATCGTAACTGCTTGCTGCTGTTGGTGTTGATGTTGGTGCTGGTGTTGTTGGTGTTGATGCTGATGTTGATGTTGATGCTGATGCTGATGCTGATGCTGATGCGGATGTTGATGCTGGTGTTGTTGTTGCTGTCGATCCTGACAACCGAGAGACGTGCCCCGTGACAGAAACAACGTCGGGGTTTGTTGAGGGTATTGGCGATTGGCAGGGCAAAAATCGTTACACGTTGGCGCGGTTAGATAAGGGGAATATCCGTTTTGATCCACGTCCCAAATCAATCCAGATGGATCGCAATAACGACACTGACAAAGTCCCAATCCGTCGGTGAAACCGTCCTCGCAGGTTGGCGTCGCGTCGTTGTAATCCCGATGTACGTAACGAGACACAACGCCATTGTTTTTATTATTGTTGTTGCTGTTGCTGTTGTTGTTGTTGTTGTTGTTGTTGCTAACTACGTGATGATGATGGTGATGATGATGATGATGATGACTGTGCGGCCTGTAAGCTTTCGACTGAATCGCTCGCATCGTACCCGGCACGACTACGTTTCTGTTGTCGTCCAGCACTTTCACTTGCACGTGCCGATGCGCGTACCTCTGTTGCCTGATGTCGGCAATGGCCTGCACGGAGGACACCTGCGCCCGACAAGAGCCGTAAACACTTTCTCTACCGATCGGTGGTCTTCTGTGGTTTCTCTGTTGTCCCGATCCACTTTCGTATCTTTGATGATCGTAACAGCTAGACGATACGTAAGGTTTAAACGGCATAACGACGCCTGACTGTTCGTTAACGGCGTTAGGACTCGTTCGTTGTTGCTGATGTTCGTCCGATTTCGTCGGCGTTATCGTCGTCGACGTCGTCGTCGTAGTCGTTGCCGTCGCCGCCGTCATCGACATCGTCGTCGTTGTCGTCGTCGTCGTCGTCGTCGTCGTCGTCGAACTTCCGTCCGTCGATGACGTATTTATCCCTCCGTTCGGAGGTTTCCTATCCTTCTTTCTACGCTTCCGTGGTTTTATGATACGGGGTAGACTATTCTCAGAATTGTTCGACCCGGAACTCTCATCGCTGGCGATACTCAACGAATCGATATTCGCGATATTTGTCCCCGTAGAATCTTTAGAGACGTTCGAACAATCTCCCCCCTTTCCATTCCCTGCCTGAACCTTCTTCGTAGATTCCATAGGCCTCCTGGATCGTGGCGGTGCTGGACACCGCGTAGGTCCGCTCGTTGAACCGTTCATCGTACTGTTCATCGTACCGTTCATCGAGTTAGCCGATGAGTTTCCATTAGCGTGAACGTAACCACCAACCGCGAGGCTGCTGCTGGGAACGCCGTTGCCGAGACCGACGGCGTTGCTAGAGTGTATTTTTCCTCGATTGTGAAATCGACCGGCGAGAATCAACGGCGCTCCCTGCGTGTGAATGGCTAGTCTGGAGAGGGGACTTTTGTGCAGGTGTCCGTTCAGCTGTTGCTGTTGCTGTTGCTGTTGCTGTTGCTGTTGCTGTTGCGGCTGATGCTCACAAATTTGCGATTGTTGTTGCTGGGACGATTGTTGTTGCTGTGCTTGCAATTGATGCTGCTGCTGCTGTTGTTGTTGTTGTTGTTGTTGTTGTTGTTGTCCCAACGAAGGTGACAAACCTTGATTACACCTACGAGGACTGGACGTCATCGAAATGAGTGGAGCGCCGGCCCAACCACCGGAAACCGTGCCGTATTGCATCGAGCATTGCTCGCCGCCACTAGCGTAATTCTGTCCACCGTAACAGGCTTTAGTATTTTTCCCACGCGGATTGTTTTGATCCTGTTTCTTTCCAAGGATCGCCTTGTGCGTTCCGTTTCGAACGTTCGACGATATCAAACAGCTACCGATGTAACGCTCCACCTCCAGGGTGCCCTGAGAGCCCGGGCTCATCTTACAATAATAGGCTACTTATCGAACCTTATCACCCTGTTCATCAATTCCTCATGATATTAGCTCAGGATCGGACGACAACGTTTCACGTCTTGTTGAAAACATACGAGAGAGAGAAAAAAAAAAAGAAAAGAAAACAAGAAAAAGAAGAACCTCGTTCCCCCTTTTTTTCTTTTTATTTCTTCTCGTTATGCATATGTATATGTATACATATATAGATCTCTCTCTCTTTCGATCACCGGTGGAATAAACGATCACAGAACACTCAACACCACTGACCCAGTTTCTTCGAACGCGTCTTTCCTCTCGGCATCTCCAAGTGCCAAGTGTACTCGATCTAGCCCATGATGCATGTGTCCCCGATAATTTACACTCCCTCCGATTACTACGATCGGAAATGATCTTCGACGATTGTAGAAAGAAATCGGCGTAAAACGGAGGAGAGAGAGAGAGAGAGAGAGAGAGAGAGAGAGAGAGAGAGGGAAAAGAGAGATAGAAAAATGGGAGGAGAAAGTGTGTATAAGTTGCGTGTGCGTATATATATATATATATATATATATATATATATATATATATATATATATCGTCGTCCACCGACGATCGCGAAAATCCTCGAAAGAGTTCGAACGTGGACACAGTGTTTTATCTCGACGCGAGTCTCGTTCTACGACCGTACGAAGCCACGGCTGGAACGACACTGAGAGACTAGCTCGGTCGAGCGCGCCTACACCGTCTCTCTCTCTTTCGAGTCTCTGCGACGTGGAGGTCTCCCCACCCCTTAACTTGAACACCAGCACCACCACTAGCACCACCACCACCACCACCACCACCACCACCACCACCACCACCACCACCGCCACCACCACCACCGCTGCTGCCGCCAGCACCGCCAGCAGAGCCAGCACCACCACCACCATCACCACCGCCACCCACCCACCACCACCACCACTACCATCGCCACCACCACCAGTAGTACCTCTACTCTACTGCCACCGCCTCCTCCTTTACTTCATGACGATACAGCGGCTCGACGAAACTTCATGGTATACAACTTACGTATGTGTATGTGGATATATGTACTTATATGTATATATATATATATATATATATATGTATGTATGTATGTATGTATGTATGTATGTATGATGTATGTATGTATATATCTATACATATATACGGAAAACGTCGTTCTTCCTCCGGATGACAGCGTCACAATTTAGCGAGCTATCGGAGAAAGCCGGCCATGGATACAACGACAATATATATATATATATATATATATATATATCGTAGCTACACCTACATCTATCGCGAGACGAATTTGTTCCAGTCGAAACGACTTTGACTTTCGACGCGTCTACGAAAGATAAACTCAAGTATGCTTTTCCTTTCGTAGGGAAAAAACTCGTAAAAAAGCTGCAGGGTTAGCGATAAGGAGTCGACGATTGAGTTTGATAGTAGGGAAAAAGGGCGGCGGGGGGGGGGGAAAGAATATTTGCTTGCTTGCTTGCCTTTGCTCTATGCGAGACTCGAGGCTATTGTTTGCGTTCCGTGCGATTACTTTTAATAAATTCGACGACCGGGAGGTCTGCGTCCGATCTACGGGAGAACGAAAGGAAACACGGAGAGAAAGAGAAAAGAGAAAAAGAAAGAGAAGAAATGACTTTTGCTTTGTTATACGTTTCTCTCCTCTCTCTCTCTCGCTCTTCGTTTCTCTTCTCTTTACGCCCTCTCCCTCCTCCTCTCCCTCGCCACACTTTCACGACCGTGTTTTCAATTTATTCCGACGATAGGACCGTGTATCATCGTCTCCACTTCGCGCAAATAAAACCACCCAGTGTCATCGTATATACGAAAGAAAGAAAGAAAGAAAGAAAGAAAGAAAGAAAGAAAGAAAGAAAGTGTATACGAAAAGAGGAACGAAAAAAAAAATTTATTTTTTTTTCTTTCTTTTTTTTTTTTTTTTTTTTTTTTTTTAAAGTAATACCTCTCGATGAACGCTCGGAAACTATAGTGGTACGATAATGACGAGAAAGCTCGCTCGTCATGCTGGGACGACTTTGGGTTCGCTACTTTGCCCGATGCGATTGGTAAATAGTGACTTTCAAGCCGGTTGCGCAGTCCTGTGATGTTTGCGACGGGAACGCTAACAATAAGACAAACTCTAACTTGAAATTACGTTGAGAACGGGAAAAGAGAAGTAGTGAGAGAGAGAGAGAGAGAGAGAGAGAGAGAGAGAGAGAGATCAGACTAGTGACCGAGTGCTCTCACTGAATTCGAATGTAACGAGAGTATAGATTGTAACGATCGATCCAGTAACAATGATAACAATAACATTTTTCTTCAATACGTTCGATCGATCGATCAAAGCAGATCGAACCTGGGCATGGATTATGATCCATGAATTATTACGTTTCGACTTAACGTCGGTTTGAGCTAACGAGAAAGCGTTGAGAAGAGAGAAAGGTGAGTGGGGGAAAAAAGAGAGAGAGAGAGAGAAAGAGAGAGAGAGAGAGGAAGATGGAAGAGGGAGTGGGAAGACGGGAAAAGAGAAGAAAAAAAGGAAGAAGGAAGAATGAAAAGAACGATATCTTTGATCGTGGCATGGCACCCTCCCATCGAGGCCACGAGTCTTAAAAGTGGGTCACAAGTCATCAATCGCTCGCGGCACGCTACGAAACGATCCAAGAATATTCGCACCACTAGCATATTTAGTTTCTCATATCACAATGAACCTCGAGACTTTCTCAACAATGCAACTATATTCTCTCTCTATCTCTATCTCTCTCTCTCTCTCTCTCTCATACTCTTTGCACGATCTCTCATACTCGTCTCGATCGAAGAAGAAAAAAAAAAAAAAAGAAAAAAAAAAAAACGAAAAAAGGAAAGGAAAAAGAGAAAAAAATGTTTTCGGTCATTCTATTTTTACTTTTTTCCCCCACCCGTTGATCTCCAATGGATCAATGATGACTCGTACGTTCGATTAAAATATAAATCATTTTATCGCTCGGTATAATCCAAGAGAAGAGCCCCGGCTATTCACGAAATCACTCGATGCGGAGCGACGCGGAACGGCTGCGTTTCCGGACTCACGATCGCCGTAATAGGATCGTTGCCTTCGCGAGAATGACTCGCGATAAATATTGTCTCGCCGATGACGTTCCAAAGAGATTCAATTGCATCGAAAAACGGGGCTAACGATGGCTACCAGCAGCAATGGCGCGACCGACGTATATATATATGTATATATATATATATATATATATATATATATATATATATATATACACATACATACAAAAATACATACGTAAATACATACATACATACGTACGTACGTACATGGATGCATTGCATACATAAATGAATCTAGCTACGTACGAGCTCGCTAGCTCGCTCGTGTTTATCGTCGACGTTGTTACTACGATCATTCGCACTTTATCGATCTATTCGATCTTTCGACGACACGTACCGTTAGTAATTGTTGCAAGCTCATTTTTACGTTACGCTTTGCGCGATCCGCATAGTACGATAACGCGTTTTGCGATTGTGTTCCAATTTTATCTCGCACGGCGGCCCCATTGTTGTTGTTAAACCGTTGCCGGTTTAATGAAACCATGAAAAGGAACGTTGGCCGTCCTTTTATCGATACGATACCAACTAGAAATCATCGACATTTAAATCTCTCAAAACCGGCGAATAATCGGATATGATGATATTCCAATCTTCGATGATAATCGTTTATTCGCTTTCGCATATCCTTATCACCGATTAAATATAGAATGTATATCTTTCGTCGGTACGATCGTTACAATGATTATTTCGTCGCAGAACAAACAGACAAACGAACGAACGAACGAACGAACGAACGAACGAACAAGCAAGCAAGGAAACAAACAAAAAAGAAAAAGAGGAGGAAAAAGAAAAGATATTCACCTATCGAAATCTATTTTAATTTCTTTTTTTTCTCCCCCCCTACTTCTTACATCTTTTTTTCTTCCTTTCCATCATTAATTCGTCGGAAAATTGCACGAACGTTTGTTATAATAAATCTACGTAGCGGTCTATCCATCCCATTTTTTTTCCCGAAGCCGTTTTCAAACCCCCACCACCCACGAATGGTGGTGGTGGTGGTGGTGGTGGTGATGGTGGTGGTGGTTCCCTTGCGGGCGACCGATTATTACACCGGCTTGGCAATAACTTTTCCTAGAAGGTATCCATTACCGTGATTGTTCGCAAGTTTATGGTCGACGTTCTATGGTGCAACTGCCTGCGAATACTCTCAAGAAGAAGGAAAGGAAATAAAGGAAAAGAGAGAGAAAGAGAGAAAGAGAGAGAGAGAGAGAGAGAGAGAGAGAGAGAAACGTGAACGTATTTCGTTTTCCGTCGTCGTCTTCGTCCTAGAAAGCGTTAATCGTTAAACGAGATAGCTAGAGAGAAAGATATATATATATATATATATATATATATATATATATATATAGAGAGAGAGAGAGAGAGAGAGAGAGAAGGAGAGAGAGAGAAAGGAAGAAAAGAGAAAGGCGAACGGTCGATGGACGGTGGTAAAATGAAAAAAGTGTGCGGCAAGGTGTCGTGTCGTTTAAATTCTTCTCTGGCCTAGAAAAAGAAAAAGAAAAGAAAAGAGAAAGAGGGTGGGAGGGAGGGAGGGAGAAAGAGTTGAATGCGGAAGGATTCGCCGTCGAAGATCGGACGGATTTCGCGCGTTATTACTCGTCGACTCGAACTGTCAGCTGACAGTCCGATAATTGCACGAACTCCGATGCTATATACATCGACTTGGACAGATCGAGAGAGAGAGAGAGAGAGAGAGAGAGAGAGAGAGAGAGAGAGAGAGAGAGAGAGAGAGAGAGAGAGAGAAAGAGATAGATATTGCAGTTTTTTCGCTGAAATCGGAGGGACATAAATTAAATAAGAGCAAAACGCGCAACCAGAGAGATTCGATTTAATGAATATTTCCAGTCCGCTCGACATTTTGGCACGTTCAATTGGGCTGCCGTAATGCGGATGCAGACCGCTCATATCACGAATCATCCATCTAAACCCGTCGGTAGTGGTGGTGGCGGCGGGGGTAGGGGGTGGGGGGATGGCCGGAGCCAACGTTGTTAGCACTTTTTCGATGCTTCCAAAAGTATTCGAAAGTGTTAAATATATATTCGATATGAGGTATCGTCGAGTGAATGAAAAGCAACAAAAAAAAAACAAAAAAAAAAAAAAAAAAAAAAAAGAAAAGAAAAAAGTGATCCGTCAGATTTAACGTTAATATCGCAAACGTAGGGGAAAAGTAATGTAAAAAAAAAGAAAAAAAGAAAAAAAAAAGAGAGAAAGGAAACTGTTCCTTATTCCTTAACTCCTTGGAATTATTCTTTCTCTTTCTTTCTTTATTTCTTTCATTTTTTCTTCTTCTTTTTTCTTTTCATTTAGCACGAAGAAAGAAGAAAGACTAATCCGCGATGAAGTAAATAAGTAAGTAAGTAAGTAAGTAAGTAAGTAAGTAAGTAAGAAAATAAGTAAGTAAGTAAGTAAGTAATTTCGAGGTGAAGTTGGCGCTCGTCTCGAAACACTCGTCCTCTACTTCTATTTGGTTTGTTTCTCCCGGGCGTCGAATTCGCCACTTTTCCAAAGTTCTACGTGGAGAAACAAAAAGTGTGTTTCCCCCGCGGGGTATTAGCCGGGCGATTGGCAAAGATCCCAAGTTGGCGCTAACGAACGCGAACCGTAACCGGGCTCTGCCAGGATATACGAGTGGGTCCCGTAATCGCAACGGTGCTATGGATAACGCTTGACGAAGGATAAATAGCCTAAACCAGTAG
>OU426860.1:5112429-5164929 GCA_911387685.1 Dolichovespula media
TGTATGTATGTATATGTACATATATATATATATGTATGTATGTGTGTATAGAAAGAGAGAAAGATATAGGGAAGGGAGCAAGTAAGATGCTTTAAGCGCGGAACTTTTCTATCGGAAGAGAGAACTGCGTTCGATTTGCTCTCCCAAGCTCCGGCTTAATGAAATTGCTAAATCTACCGTTATTTACCGGCACACCACGCTACTACGATGATATTTATCTCTCCCATATTTCGTCGTGGCCAGCACGAAAAAGCACCCTTCTTCTCTCCTTACTCTTTTCTTACTCTTTCACTTCCTCTTCTTCCACCTCCTCCTCCTCCTCCTCCTCCTCCTCCTTCTCATCCATCCTCCCCCTCCTTCTTCACCGTTTCTTTCCTCTCCCATCCTCCTCATCATCCTCGTCCTCTATCCCTTTTCTATCCTTCCACAGTCAGCCAATATCCATCGTTCGATACTAATACGAATACCGGTTTCCCATTTTTCCTTCGCTAAAACCTATCGTCAGCTCGAAGAATTACGACTGGTGAAGGGAGAGAGAGAGAGAGAGAGAGAGAGAGAGAGAGAGAGAGAGAGAGACACGGTCATTTTTATTCAGAGACGAGGAGCACGTCGAAATCGATTGGAAATAACGTGAACGGTTATGAGCGATAATTAATGAACGACCTCGGTCACAGTCCGCTTCGATTGCAAACGAGATACCGTATGTTCGATTAATAAATTCCAACATGTGACTGACGGAACGGAGATGACATTGCGAAAAGGTGATTTGTTTTTTTTTTTGTGTCTTCCTTCGTTTTTCTTTCTGTCATTCCTTTCTTTTTCCTTTTCATTTCTCTTTCTCTCTCTCTCTTTTCTCTTTTCTCTCGTTCGGCATAGATAATACGTCGCGCGATTATGCGTATCGAAAAGTAAATGGCGAATTTTGATTTATTATTTTTTTTCTACGCTCTACCTACACCCTCCCTCTTTTCCTCCTTACTTCCTTCCTTCCTTCCTTCCCAACCTGTTGGGGATTCCAAGAAGTAAATAATTCAAGCTCTCGTTTTCCTTTCTTTATCCATCTCTTTCTTCCGACTCTTTCATTATATCTCATCCGCGACGAGTATCATTACGTTATCCATACTCTTTTTTTTTCTTTTTTCTATCTTCCCGCTCCTATTTCCTCGTGAAATTTTATCTCGTTCGTTCGTTCGTTCGTTCATTCGTTCGTTCGTTCGTTCGTTCGTTCGAGAGAGAGAGAGAGAGAGAGAGAGAGAGAGAGAGAGACGTCGCCGTCGCTTCTAATGCCGTCCTAATTCCGGTTAACGAGTCGAGAGTAGCATCTTCTTCGTTTGCCGACGAAAAGAGACCGCATGCATTTGTATAGTTTTATAGAGAAAGATTGAGAGAGAGAGAGAGAGAGAGAAAATAAAATAAAGAAAAAACAAGAGGACGAACAAAAAAATAAAAATGAGATTAAAAAAAAGAAAGAAAGAAAGAAATAAAAGAAAATATATAATAATACAACGGCTATCTCACAAAAAATAAACACACACACGCGCGCGCGCGCAAACACACATACGACGATCGTGGAGATAAAACTCGAAGGTTACGATTTTAACGAACTTCTCTCTATTTTACGTATCGATTTGTTGAAAATAAAATATAATATCCACGAGAACCGATAAATCCTCTCTCTAGAGCGTATTTGTTACGAACGATCTATCGATCGATCGATCGATCGATCGATCGGTCGGTCGGTCGGTCGGTCGGTCGATCGATCAATCGATCGATAGATCGGCATATGAAAAGAATGTCAATTTCCAATCGGCGATATAATGATCGGACGACCGTAAGCAGAAATAGAAATTAATTATTCGTACGTCTTTCCCCATCGTGTCTACGAGTTGATTGACCAGATACCGACGTCTCACCCCGCGCCTCCTTTCAACCCCCTCTACCATCTATATCCTATCCGACGACCCCACCCAGAGGTCAAGAAAGATCATCGTATACGATTATTGATCGAACCCCGTACACGGAGTTACGCAGGTGCGTGACGGACCTCGTCGAGACGTTGGGAATGATGACGACGGGGCCTACACCTGAGAGAAACTATTGCCGTGATATCCATTAAGAGAAAATAATCCGATTGGCTTTTCAAAACGTACACGACACAATACTATTATTTCTCTTTTCTCATACTCACTGGTTTCCAACGTCGAGAGAGAGATTAAAAAAAAAAAAAAAAAGAAAAAAAAAAGAAAAAAAGAAAAAAAAATGATCGGAGCTACGTAGAGTAACGCTTTGCAAAAGCTTCACCTTTTCGTTAGCGCTTACCTGGAACAAAAAAAATAAGAAAAGATATGAACGATGAGAACGTCGGCCAATTATATATTTCCTAATTAAATAATAATAATAATCATAATCATAATAATAATAATAATAATAATAATAATAATAATAATAATAATATTAATAATAATAATGATAATAATGATAATGATGATGATGATGATAATAATTATTATTATTAATATTAATTACGCTATAAGTGATGATCAAAGATATCGCACGTAAATTGTTTTTAAAAGTGGTCGATTAATCCCATATAAAAATGAATTAGTTAGAAACGATTCGAGTTTATACTTAAACGGTACATAAAGGAAAATCGAGAAAAAGAGAGAGAGAGAGGGTGAGAGAAAACATAGAAATATAGAAAGAATAAAAGAGAGAGAGAGAGAGAACTCCGGTTCCGGATAAAAGTCACTCGCACGGAAAATCGCGGTGGTGTGTCCCAGCGAACTGGGATAAAGTGAAATACTAAAAAGAGAGAATAAAAAGATAGCAAGCGAGAGAAAGAAAGATAAAGAGATAGATAGAGATAAATAGAAAGAGAGAGAGAGAGAGAGAGAGAGAGAGAGAGATTCGAAAGAGGTTTGCTCGAAACTCAGTGTACGTTCGCGGATCGCGATATGCCGAGGGGGTGAGAACCACGATACGGACTATTAAGCGTATGCAAAGCAAAGTTAATTTCATTGAACTTCCCAGCGGCGATGGCGATGGGCGATGGGCGATGGGCGATGGGCGATGATGGTGATGGTGATGGTGATGGTGGTGGTGGTACAAAGTTTTACAACGGCCGCCATGAAATGTGAGGGTTTAAACGGCTGGCAGGAGAATAGGTAATGAGGATGAGAAAACTATACCAACGAGATAGGAGGGGGGAGGGGAGTAAAATACCTAACGGCTGCGCACCGTCGACGTTTAACTCGTAGGATAAAGGACTTGGTCGCGTGCCCTCTCTCTCTCTCTCTCTCTCTCTCTCTCTCTCTCTCTTTGTCTTTTGAACAAATATTAATATATGCTTCCATCTCTTTGTCTCTCTAATTCGTAATAATTATTCGGATAAATTCGATAAATTGTTAGGGATAATCGAGCAGCAAATCTTCCTACGTTCGATCGATACCTATTTATATATATATATATATATATATATATATATATATATATATATATATATATATATGTGATCGAAATATCTTAGCTTAAAAGAGGTAAAATAAGAAAACGACTAACCATTATTTTACGTATTTATACAAAAGGGACATATGTATATATATATATATATATATATATATATATATATATATATATAAATATATATATTTGTATGTGTGTCCATGTGTCTATGTACGTAACGTAAATAGTTAATACGTTTATGTAATACCTAGAGAGTCGTAGTAGTACGTACATGTCTGGATTGAGGTGGAAACGAAAATAAGGATGAAAAAGAGGATGAAAAAGGATGCGACCACGTAAAAAGCGATGGTCTCTTAGAGCCCGGTACTTGTATAAACTTCGATCCCGGCACGTCGTAAATCGAAAACTCGCAGACAGTTTAACGCACCGCGGCTGCCTTTCCATATCGGGCTTCGCACTTTATGGTCCAGCAGTACTTCTCTTCTTCTTCTTCTTCCTCCTCCTCCTCCTCCTCCTCCTCCTCCTCCTCCTTTTTTTCCTCTTTCCTTTTCTCTTCTTGCTAACGCACTAGCTGCGGTGCTTTATTCTCTTCCTTTACTTACTTTCTACCTAACATACCTACCTAACCTACCTACCTAACCTACCTACATACCTACCTACCTATCTACCTACCGTGGACAACGTTTATTTAATGTTATGGAAAGACATTGTGCTAGAGCGACACAGCTGTTTGTTACCTTTCAGTTTTAACACTTCCTGCTTGGATTTGTTTGTTCCATAGGAAGCAGAGGCAGAAGAAGAAGAAGAAGAAGAAGAAGAAGAAGAAGAAGAAAAAGAAGAAGAAGAGGAACAACAGAACAACTACGAAGACGAAGACGAAGACGAAGAAGAAGAGGGACAACAGAACAACTACGAAGACGAAGACGAAGACGATAATGACGACGACGACGACGACGACGACGATGATGATGATGATGATAATGATCAAGAAACATGACGTTGCTTAGAAAAGTAATTATAATTAACGATCGTGTAAACGACACGCTAATCTCACATAAATATAAATCTTTATAATGACATTATACAACGAATCGTGATAATTGCAAATTTTCATTTGAATTGTTACGAGAGAGAGGGAGAGAGAGAGAGAGAGAGAGAGAGAGGGAGGGAGAGAGAGAGAGAGAGAGAGAGAGAGAGAGAGATAAAAATACTTTGGTTTCCCAACAGAGATATCTAACTATTATCATTACTACTATTACTACTACTACTACTACTACTACTACTACTACTAACGTTACAAAAAGCCAAATCACATTTGTAGCCACCAAAGTGGCGAGAACAAACGAGATTGGTGTGAGAGAGTGGTGGGGAGTGGTGTTGGTGGTGGTGGTGGTGGGGGTGTGGGTGGGGGGAAGGTCCAGCTACCGACAAATAAGCTAAAAGAGAGGGTGAGTCGTAATTAGCACGGACAATGGAACTACATTCATCGTAAAGGTTCCAAGTCTTGCAAACAGGAACTAACGATCGGGTCCTTTCTCTCCACTGGTCCCATCTATTCATGCCTTCGACCCTTGTCCCTTCTATTACTACTCTTCCATCGTCTATTTCTTTTTTTTTTTTTTTTTTTTTTATCATGGTCCAGCAACAGCACCCTTGTGTACACTTCTGTTCTCGACACGGAGTTTTCGTGAAAAAAAAAAAAAAAAAAAAAGAAAGAAAGAAAGGAAGAAGGAAAGGAAGAAGGAAACAAAAAAGAAGAAAGATTCCGTATCGTCTCGAGTCCGAACTGAAATTGGATGGTAACGGAAAGAGAAAGAGGAGAGTAAAGCGGAGATGAGTCGGGGGAGGGTGGGAGGTAGGGAGTGAGGAGGAGGAGGAGGAGGAGGAGGAGGAGGAGGAGGAGAAAAGGGTAAATGCTCTTGATTTTACCAGAAATCTCGAATAGCCTTTCGGATGAGGAAAGGTCCAAAGATTCGAAACGGGGTAGCAACCCTTAAGGCTTGTTACCTATGGGTCACGTACCATGCTCGAGAAAGTAGCCCGTCTGTGTGTTTATACGTCCGAGAGGAAAATAACTGCGGAATCTCTTTCAGAAAACGTGCCCTAATCGATTTAATCTACTTCGAGAAAGAGAGAGATAGAAAGAGAGAAAGAGAGAGAGGATGGACGGAAACTCTGTACCAAGGATTCTATTCTTCTAATCGTTGCAATGAAATTAACGTTCTCTCTCTCTCTCTCTCTCTCTCTCTCTCTCTCTCTCTCTCTCTCTTCTCTCTCTCTCTTTTTATCTTCCCGTAGACAAACGTTAGATATCATACCGTTATTGATTTTAAAGTTCATAGGATATTAGATTAAACCCTTGAAGAGTACAAGATAGATAAATGGATAGTCGGATAAGGTACGAATAAAGAAAAACGAAAGTTACGTCGAAAACGAGGCCTGATGTTGATCAGAATATTCTCTAAAGGTATTACGGAGGATAACTCGAATAACTTGGCATTCTATTCGCGGATGGTTTCGCGATATCGATCAGATAATATTTTGGCGAATAACTTCCTTTGAAAATGCCAGATTCGAGTGTATCGATGACTCTCTCTCTCTCTCTCTCTCTTTCTCTACCACCACGTACAAAGCACGTGCCCAACCCAAAGTCATCCTCTAAATACTCGTTATTTCGGATATGTGTGGCATCCTGCCAGAATTTCTAGACTTTCTCCTTTCCATTCCTTATTTATTTATTTATTTATTTATTTACTTACTTACTTAGTTACCATCCCCTCTTACTTTTCGTTTTACATCGAGAATTCTGCTGGACGATTAAAAACGAATTTAACAGATGAGGATACAAATTTGAACGAGCGTGTATGTCAGATTTACGTTATGTATATATCTATGTATCTATGTATCTATGTATCTATGTTCATACGTACGTACATAAATAGAGGAATTAAGAACGACTTCCTTTCGTTAATAATCTGTCCTTATTTCATCGAATAAGATCAAAAGGATCGGGACTCGAGTATTATAAAAAGTAACGTCCATACGATACTGCGATCCTTTAGATCCTCTCTTCGTTGCGTTTAAAAACTCATACATACATAGATATATACATACATACATAACATACATATATACATGCATTGGCTCGCAAACGTGGCTAGCTCGTCAGCGCATAAGCAAACACGAAACGTACGTGTTCGGATTGGCCGATTCCAACTCGATTGTTTGCTCGTCTCGTAACCTTGGCATTGGCGAATATGTACGGTATGTAAGAAAATAGAAAAAAATAAGAGGGGATGGGAGAAGTAGAAGAAGAAGAAGAAGAAGAAGAAGAAGTAAAAGAAGAAGAATAAGAAGTATGTGCCAAGAGTGTGACGACTCGAGAACGGATATCTCAAAGGTCGAGTTCTTCACCTTTTTTGGGTCTGACTTCCGCTTTTCGGAACGATTAAAGAACAGATTTCGATCGATCGACAGTCCCATACCTACGAAATAATTTATTTCCTACGTTAATGTATCCTTACGTCCTATCGCGGAATAGAAATGACGTTGAATATTCTATTGAATAAAAAAAAGAAAAAAGGAAGAAAAATAAAAAAAGATAAAATGAAATGAAAGTATGAAGGTACGGCATCCTTTATATTTTTACGATGCTTACTTATAGAAACGTTCCTCGAACGATGCACAAATGAGAATAAAAAAAAAAAAAAAAAAAAAAAAAAAAAAAAAAAAAAAAAAAACAGAAAAAAAGAAAAAAAAGAGAGAGAAAAGAAAAGAAACAGAAAGGGGGAAATAGAAGGTAACAAAAAAAAAAAGATAAAGAAAAAAGGAAACAAGTCCAACTTTGATTGGAGATAGAAAATCTTATGGTATATACATACATACGTGCATGCATACATACATACATAAATATATACATATATACATAGATACACATATGCATATATATATATATATATATATATATATATATATATATATATATTTATGCATATATATATGTGTGTGTGTGTGTGTGTGTATATCGGTTTTCTATTCTGGCGTTTCTGAACGTCAAAACGCCGCCGATGCGTTCCTATCGTCACCGATGCACCAACAAAGGCATGCTCCGTTGCGAAACGTCGATGGAATATCATACGCGTTGGCACGAGTGTACATTAGAGTGTATATATACACAGAGTGAAAAGGGGAGAGAGAAAGAGAGAGAGAGAGGGGGGGGGGGGAGAGCACACGTTGCTACGTTATATTCGTCGTCATACGCAAGACGAAAACGGAGCCCCCTTTCGATCGTGTGCTACGTGATTTCAATATCAAGGAGAGGCGTTCGAGAGCGAAAACGACTCGCTATAAGGGGGTTGGAGAGCTTCTATGTGTATCTATAGGTACCACCCATACACACAAACACACACACACACACACACACACATAAACGTACACGAACACACAGACACATAGATTCGCATCAATAAAAACGATGTGGTGTTTCTTTCAAAAAGGAGAGACTTCCGTGATATTCACATCACGATTTTATCCGCGTACATTTATTCATCGTAAAGACAAAAACTCCAATATTTACACGGATGACTTTAAAATGAATATCAGAGGAGTTGGAGGGCCTCGCCGTGCCTGAAGGAATTCGCGAAAGACAGAAAGGCGTCCAAGTAGGTACCTTTCATAGTTTAACTTGTAAATTTGCCTTCTATCGCGTTCCTGGAATTTTAATATATAAGATAGAAACACAAGTACATTGGGAGTTCAAAGGGTCCCTTTCCTTTCGTTTTACATGTATACATACATACATACATACATACATACATACATACATACATATATATATATATATATATATATATATATATATATATATACATACATACATATAACTCTGGGCGCGCTACTGCCGCTCGAGCGGTAGGTAAGCTTTCGATTAAAGTTAAAAGTACTGTTCTCGTAGAAATCTACGGGATCCTTTTTCTATCATATTTTTTTTCCCAAGGAACATTCCGTATTTATAGGAATCGTAATTTTTTCAAAGGCGAATCGAGAGTATTAAACCATTTGATATATAAGTCGTTCGTTCAAATCTATCGGAACGCAACTTTCTTTTTATAATAAAATATATCATATAATTTAACCAAGTAATGAAAGAAAGTAAAAATAAAATATATATATATATATATATATATATATATATATATATATGTTCTTTTCTTCGATATTTTTTTGCCTTGTTTTTTCTTTTCTTTCCTCCTTCTTCTTCTTCTTCTTTTTTTTTTCTTACAAGTTTTCATAAACGAATACGTGTACGCGATACCTTTTGAAAAATGTGGTTATGTACATACATATGTACGTACGTACGTATATACATGCATGCATACATACATACGTACATGCATACATACATACGTACATACATACATACATACATAAATACATACATACATACACATACATAGATACTTCTACAGGTCGTTGAGCAGGCTTCCCCGAGTGAATGCTCGAGCGGTAGAAAAGAAGGAACGACAAACTCGAATGCTGGAGTATTCGGAATGGGCATGCCTCACCTGGCCTTATGCCCAACGAGCGGGCAAATGAAGAAGGTGGCGTGAGACGAGAAGGGCTCTCCAGAGAAACGGGGAGAGAGAGAGAGAGAGAGAGAGAGAGAGACAGAGAGAAAGACAGACAGACAGACAGAGAAAGAGAGAGAGAGAAGGGACGTAGGTTTGCGAGCAAAAAAGGAAAGATCCGAGTTAGGGACGAATCAGCCTCCCGGAGGAGAATTGCCAGAAAGAACTTACACCCTCCTCCCCTTTAACCCCCCCCCCTTCGCACTTACACGAGTTTACTTGTGAGAGTTGAACACGTATGTCTACAGGGCTTAGAAAAGCCTGCTCTTTCTAAAGATTTCTGCCTGCGCCAGAAAATTAATGTCCCTTATATCCTTCCTTCCTTCCTTCCTTCCTTCTTTCTTTCTTTCTCCTTCTTATTTTTTATTTATTTTCTCTCTTCGTTCTTTTTTTTCTACTTCTTCCTTCCTTTTACACGATCCTTTTTCGTTTACTTCCGCCAAACGAGACGATCGAGGACCGTGAGTAACTATACAGCGAACGAATGCACGTATTTCTCTTTTTTTTTTTCTTCTTCTTCTTCTTCTTCTGGCGAGAGCTTTCGAAAACTAAGACGATGTAGAAAACGGGGAAAAAATAGAGGAGGAGGAGGAGGAGGAGGAGGAAGAGGGGAAGAAGAGGAAGGAAGGAAGGAAGGAAAACGAAACAAAAATAGGGAATGTCTCGTGCGTACGTTCGAGGAGAATCGGACTGCTAAAAAAGATGAAAGAAAGAAAGAAAGAAAGAAAGAAAGAAAGAAAAATACAGGGAGAAGAAACACATCAACGAGAATTGAAAGATTTTCAACGATTCGTAAGATCCGTTTAGGGATGGAGATATTAAACAAGAGTCACGCCATGTATTCTCTGCTTTTTTCTCTCTCCTAGCAAATCTTTTTTAACGGCGAAAACCGTCAAGTAGTCCAAGTAAAAGGGAAGAAAAATTCGGTCGGCCACCGACTTGCTCTATGTTTCTCTCTCTCTCTCTCTCTCTCTCTCTCTCTCTCTCTCTCTCTCTCTCTCTCTCCCCTTCTAGACTTATCGTTCTGCAGGGAATGGTCGTTGGCGGGTTTCGAGAGTTCAAAAAAAAAAAAAAAAGAAAAAAGAAAAAAACGGAGAGAGAGAGAGAGAGAGAGAGAGAGCGAGATAAAGAAATAAAGAAGAGTGAAAAAGAGTGAAAAAGATTCTTTTTTTTTCCCCTCTTCGCGACCCCCTAACCCTTTCCACCCCCCCCCCTCCACCAGCCCCGCCACCTCTAGCGAGAACAAAAATTCGCACGGAGACTAGAGACCTTTTTTCTTCCCCCTTTTTTTTTTCTTTCCCTTTTCAAATTAATTCCAACCGGCGCGGTATGTAAGTGCTCTTTTTCTTTTTCTTTTTCTTCTTTTTTTTTTCTTTCTCTCTCAGTTATTTCGAAATATACCAAGTAGTATAGGAGATACCTACTACTTTCTATGCAGTACGCTTCATTAGAGAGAAGTACAAGCTCGTCTATCGAAGGACGACGTAGTGGTAACGGCAGAGTATCTCTCCCATTTCGAAGATGTTCCTTTCGTACGTACGTACGTACGTACGTACGTGGAAGGAAAATGTATCGTTATATTCACAGTGATAGGCAAACTTCGCGATAGGAATACGCGATAGAACGAAAGTAATCTCCACGCCTCTTCAACATCACCACCATCTCTTCTTCTTCATGAGAGAATGCCTGACTTCCCCTGACTGCTTCTTCCCTGCCTGTCTGCCTTCTTGCCTACCTAACCTACACTTACACGTACACGTACACCTACACCTACACCTACCCTACCTACCTACCTACCTACCTACATACTCCTCTACCTTACTCCACCTGTACCCTACCCGCCTGCTTGCCTTTCGTCGGAATATGTATTTTCTATGCCACGGACTCTTAACGCATATTCCCGTCCAACTTTTATTCCATTATACGTACATCCTATGTACATAGCAAGTATCTATATGGGAATAACAAATAGACAAGATTTTCTACTACTTGCTTTACACGTAGTTTCTCACGTACCTAAGTACGTACGTAGGTAGGTATATACGATAACGTACGTACGATAACGTTAGATACGTACGAGACGAAAGTGAGAAAATAGTGAAGCCCGGGGAAAGAAATTGAAAGGATGAGGGGGAAAAATATTCGAAGCGAACGTCTTTCCGACATCGTCTCGTCCCACCCCACCCCACCCCACCCCACCCCTTTCCCCGAGGGAGAATAGATACGATAGATCACGTTGTAATTTTATAGGACGTTAGTTCAAAGAAACGATACGTTTTTACGACAGGAATAAATGCCTCTTACGAGCTGTCGTAACTACGCATATGAGATATGAAATAAGAATCATCTCACCCTCTCTCTATCTATCTCTCTCTCTCTCTCTCTCTCTCTCTATTTTTCAATAGATAAGATTCGTTAAGAAAAACGAGACGATAGAAAAAGAAAGTATTTTTAATAAATTTTGATAGGAGAAAACGTTCGATCTATAAAATAAAGGTATACATCAAGGGAGTAGGGGTGAAGTGGGGGGTTGGAGGTGGGGGGTTGTATGTGTATCATAGCTCTGCCTCGTAACGTCGGATTTAACAAAGTAGAGTTAAACAAACGGTCACAATGGGAACGGTTCAAGCGAGAAAATACATAAGATCAGGGAAGGACGTCTGCGTCGATAGGTAAACCAAGCTTAACGGATTTTGAGACGAGATTGAGAGTAAGCAGAATGCTGTTTGTCAAGAGCCACGGCCACGATACTATGAGAGGGAGATACAGAGAGAGAGAGAGAGAGAGAGAGAGAGAGAGACGTAAATCTGCTAATACTTTGAACGAAGGACAGACAGACAGACAGACAGACGATATATATATATATATATATATATATATATATATATATAATGATGATGACGATGACAATCGAATTCCGTCGACGACGACGACGACAAGGAAGAATGGAGAAAACGTTTAAGAAGATTCACGTAAGCCTCTTATCGTAGTTTCCAACGGAATATTCGTTATACGAGTCGATACGGTTGAAAATTGCAATTGAAAAAGAAAAAAGGTAGGAAGGAAAAAGGAAACGAAAAACAAAAAAAAAAAAACAATCGGAAATATTCGGGAATGCTACTCTTGGAACTGAAAAGTCAGGCACCTTTTTCACGGATCTTGAAACACTTGAGGAAGAACCTGAGGACAATTCTAGAGGGTAGCTCGTCGTCGTCGTCGTAGTCGTCGTCGTCGTCGTCGTTTCGATCGTACGACGACAACTACAACGACGTCGACGACGACGACGACGACGAGGAGGAGGAGGAGGAGGAGGAGGAGGTGGAGGATAAGGACGAGGATGAGGAGAATGCTCGGACATTAGGTGCAGGCGTTTCCTCGAGAGGCTGACTAAGCGCTTCCTAACGGCCAATGGCCGTCCGTTTTCAACTCTATCGAGCTTACGCCGAAGGATTCCCTCTCTCCCTAATTCTCCCTCTCTTTCTCTCTCTCTCTCTCTCTCTCTCTTTCTCTCTCTGCTCGTCTCGTGTCAAGTGCTCGTTCGTATGAAATCAGGTATCGTTGGATAGCTGGGCTTGGAATAAAGCTGGAGCGACGTTTGAAGGGATTAAGCGATAGCACGAGCCACGGACACGACTCTCTTCCCTTTCCTACTAGAGTTAGAAGTATATGTTTGTTTAGTTTTGTTTGTGTGTGGGTGTTCGTGTATGCGTTTGAATGCATGCGTTTGTATGTATGTATGTTTATTTTGTCTTTGCCTCTGTTTCTGTGTCTGTGTGTTTGTAACGTGTGTACGTTTGTTTGGCAGGTGTTCACGTGCTAACGTGAAATAGTGTTCACGAATAACAACGAACCTTCGATGAATTTTTTAGGGAAGACAGGTAGAGAAAGAAAGAAGAAAAGAGAGGGAGAGAGAGAGAGAGAGAGAGAGAGAATTCGTACTTATTTATTATTAAAATAAACGACACGTTTTGAATTTCATATCATTCATGATTTTACACGAACACACATCTATACATATTTATATATAAATATACATATATAAATATTAGATTATTATTTTCATCATATTATTTTTGATTATTTATTGGATTATTAATATTATTATTATTCTTGTTTTTGTTGTTGTTGTTGTTGTTGTCACAATCATCATCATCATCATCATTATTATTATCAGAGAAGAACGGAAGGAGTAAAGAAATCAAAGTCAAACCATCAGGAATGATTTCTTTCGTTGCACGTACCTGCACCGTGTCACCGTCTTTTACAATGCAAGTGCACGCTCGAATAAGAGACACGTTGGGTGGTTGTCGTTGGAAACGTCGTAAAGGTAAAAGAGAAGGAAGGATAGATAAAAGGAATAAAAACGTAGAAGGGCTCGGGCATGCATATTGGAAAAGGCCTCGCTCCCGTGCAAATGCGTGTTGGCATTCGACATTGCGCCGCATATTATCCAAGGATGCACGAAACCCTAACAACATTTAAACACGAGACACGATCCTACAAGACGAGTGCTTGACGCGAGTTATCTCCCCTTCGCGCGTTCACCAATGTACATTGAGGAAAAATAACCGTTTCATACTTCTTCTTCTTCTTCTTATTTTTTTTCTCTCTTATTTTTTCTTTTTCTTTTCTATTTTTTACGATTACATCGAACAGGTGAATTTTATTATCTGTCGCTATCAAAATCGAATATAATTTCGAAGAAATCCAATCGCTTCGTAAGTAATAAATTCTTAATCGAATAAATATCTTGAGTCAAAAAAAAAAAAAAAAAAAAGATGACGACGATGATGATGATAATAACAACAACAATAATAATACATTTTCGTTGAATAAAGATATTAAAAACCTCTCTCTCTCTCTCTCTCTCTCTCTCTCTCTCTCTCTCTCTCTCTCTCTCTCTCTCTCCCCTTGTTAAATCAATTTTTATTAGTGCTTATCACATAATTATATTACTGCTTATACTAATATTATTACAATGTTACAGACGGTAAAGAATATACTTGGAAAGGATTTGGAAATATGAACATACAATTAATTTTTAATTTTGTGATAATGAAATGAAAATGAAAATAAAATGAAAATTTTTTTAATCTCTCTCTCTCTCTCTCTCTCTCTCTCTCTCTCTCTCTATCTATCTATCTATCTATCTATCTATCTATCTATCTATCTATCTATCTATCTATCTATCTCTAAAACTGTATAATTTCAAAGTTACATGAGATGATAGGGAATTAATCGTTGAGTCAATGGCTCCACTTCAAGAGGAGGAAGAAGATAGAGAGAGAGAGAGGGGGGGGGGGATAGAGAAAGAGAGAGATAAAGAGAGAGAGAGAGTTATAGCTCTTGGACGATACTTGATTATAGATTGTACTAAGAGGTGTATACGATAGCATGGAATCGATTCTGTCTGTTTCTCTCTACTTCTCCCTCTCCCTCTCCCTCCCTCCCTCTCTCTCTCTCTCTCTCTCTCTCTCTCTCCCTCCCTCCCTCCCTCTCCCACTCTTTCTATGTGTCTGTCGTTCCTCTACTTCCTCCTCCTCCCCAACCCCCCCCCCCTCTCTCTCTCTCTCTCTCTCTCTCTCTCTCTCTCTCTTGGAAATACCGCGAACACGATTCGAAACGACAAACCCGCTTTACAATGCAATCGAATTTCCTCCTATTCGTCGCAACAGCCGGCGGAGACTCGCGTCGAGAGCCAAATCCGATTGTCGATCGAGTTGTTCGATTCGAACGTCGTCGACGCTTGTAATATTTCCACTCGAGGGGATATCGTTCGAAGTAGACCGAATTTTCCTTCGTGACTTACGTTACGCTACTCCAGACGAGATCGTAACGCGAATGCCAGTGAAATCCTCACCCAGATGAAATCTTACGATACCACGGGGAGGGGGGGGGGGGACACGACGATTGCAAAAATACTTAGCGGTGAATCGAGACCCAAAGACGACAATAGAAAGAAAGAAAGAAAGAAAGAAAGAAAGAAAAAAAAAAAGAGAGAAAAAGGAAAAGAAAAATATCAGAGATTGATCGAATTAATGACTATATAATATTCCCTCAAATCGCTCTCAAACGCATCTTATTAATATAAAAATTTAAAGAAGAAAATATATATATATATATATATATATATATATATATATATATATATATATAAATATAGATATATATGTCTCGACTATGGTTAATTCTCTCTCTCTCTCTCTCTCTCTATTCCTCCCTCCCTCCCTCTTCCTTTATGTACAATAATATCCCATCGAGACTTGCTTTTAACATCCGTGGTAAGTAAGAAAAATGAAGTCGAAGGAAGAAAGTAAGAGGAAAAAGGATACGTTGGGTTTTACGAAGAGCAGAGAGAGAGAGAGAGAGAGAAAAAGGATATAAGAAGGTAGAGGAGGAGGAAGAAGAGGAGGAGGAGGAGGAGGAGGAGGAGGAGGAGGAGGAAGAACAGGAGGGCGAGGCAATCTCGCGCGGCTTCTGGGAAATCCAAGCCGAGCATGTAACGCGAGTAACATCATTAAGCACGTGTTTCTTGGCTTCCTTTTTTCGCGTCTATATACCTTCTCCTCCTCTGGAGAGTTTTGCTTACTCACCGTGTCGATTCGCCTCATGGGCATGAATTCAGTCATTAGTGACCCCATTTTACGAAGCTTTACTAGAAACGTTACGTTACGAAACGAAACGAAACGAAAGGAAACGAAACGAAACGAAACGAAACGAAACGAAACTAAACTGAACTGAACTGAACTGAACGAAAATGTTTCGTTCGGGTTGACCGTGCTGTATCGTTCCTGGAAATGCAGATGAAGATGCAAATGCAAAGTAATTAGCAAGATTTTGATTGACGGTTAACGTCAACGTGGAATACCCAAGCAATAATTATACTGCGACGTGAGCTTATCAGGAAAAAAAGAAAAAGTAAAAAGAGAGATAGAGAGAGAGAGAGAGAGAGAAGGAAAAGGATAAAGAGAGAGAGAGAGAGAGAGAGAGAGAGAGAGAGAGAATTAACGAGGAACGATTTTAAATTCACGATGGAATTACTTATCGACGTGTACGAGATTAAACGATCTCTCGCGTAAATGATTTAATTGTCGATCGAACGCCAGGCAAACCACATAAATGTCATCCACGATATAATGAAGTACTTCGGTTGGTAACATCCATATATCTGGGGCCGTATATTTAACGTAGCAGTTGTTATAAAACCCATCAGGCATTATGGTCGGTGCTTTACGAGCTACCATTAAAACAATATTGAAACACGTGCCGAGTGTCTTCCCAGGGGATTCTATAGATGGACGGGGTAAAGTAAGATAAAGAAAAGTAGAGATAGTCTAAGATAGATAGATAGATAAAGAGAGAGAGAGAGAGAGAGAGAGAGAGAGAGAATTGCGTAGAACCAGAAGCAGATCACGTTCATGTCTTTTCCAGACGCGAACGCTTGGGAAAGTCCCGACAGTGAAATGTATTTTCAGCGAGCGTGGAAACGTTAACGACCTCAACCCCCCCTCTTACTCCTTCACCTCCTCCTCCTCCTCCTCCACCTCCACGTCCTCATCCTCATCCTCATCCTTATCCTCCTTTTCTTTTGTTTCTTCTACGAAGAAGAAAAGAGCTTTACCTTCCGATCGCTCGTCGTCGTTGCCGTTGTCATTCTCTGTCTTTTTCGTCGTCGTCGTTGTCGTTGTCGTTGTCGTTGTCAACGACGTCTTCTTGTTCTTCAACGAACAAAAATTAAATTTCTCCCCGTTCACGTAGTAAAATCCATCCACGTATTTACAATACCATCGGGTTTGTCCATTATAAAAATACATCTCAACAGCCCCGACGTACACCGTAATCGTATTCCCTTTGCGATTATGAATATCGATGCTGGCGTAGCTCAAGGGCGCATAGGATATATCGGGAGAGGTGGGTGCTGCATCGAGGGAGTTAATCGAATTTTACGAGATTAGAGAGAGAGAGAGAGAGAGAGATAGAGAGAGAGAGAGAGAGGGGACACCCAGAGTGTATATAATGAGAGACTCGTTAGATCGAACTTCTTCCTCGGTCAAAATAGAAAACAACGTTAAATGGAAACTGTAAAAGGATAGCCTCGCGGAGTCTAGCCGTTCTTCAGACGATCGAAGTTTCAAGATCTTCCGAAACTTTGCCTTCTCGATATTATTAAAAGATCTCTCTTATCCTGTCAACTGTATATCCTCTCATTAATTTCTTTCTTACTATCTTTTCTTTTCCCATATCATTCTATCTCTCTCTCTCTCTCTCTCTCTCTCTCTCTCTCTCTCTCTCTATCAGGTTTAATCGTTCCTAGTTACCCATTACCCACTTCCGACTTTCTCTCGTTCGACAAAATTCAGGCGAGTCTTCTTCTCGTCGAATGTTCTTGCTGTTTCATTAGTCACAAAACCTCGACGTGAATCAGCGTTCAAGAGGAGTTTACGGTATCGAGTGCAAAGGGGTCGTGCGAAACGGACTTTAAAAGAGCCACGGTTAATTTCTTGACCTGTAAAGATGACGGAGGCAAAGTGGAGAAGGAGGAGAAGAAGAAGAAGAAGAAGAAGGAGGAGGAGGAGGATGAGGAGGCGGAAAAGAAGGTGCAGGAGGAGGAGGAGGAGGAGGAGGAGGATACGACTGTGCCTGTGGCAGTGGCAACGATGCTACGCTGCCTGATTTCCTCTCTTCTTTATTGAGATCTAACTAACTAACTAACTAAGTAAGTAAGTAAGTAAGTAAGTACGTGTTTCTTCCTCGTCCATTTCATCATCTCTAAACTATGAGAGAATAATAACTAACGGTGACGGCGGCCAACCTCGAGCAATGCAATTAATTGCTCAAGATTCTCTCTCATGGTTAAAACGTCATGTACGTGTCCAAACGTGAATACGAATACTCTTTATACGTTTTGAAAAGGGAAAACTAAATTTTCTCTTTCTCAAGAAGAGTTAGGTAGGTGCCTTTTGGATCTGAAAAGAGCTAGACTATGCGGATTAGACGAGGATGGATTTTCAGAGGCGAAAAGTATATGTACTTTCATGTCTCGCCCGTGTCTTTGCTCATAAATCAAGGAAGACTGTGGCTCATTCCCGTTTCTTCTCTTTCGCGTTCATCGTTGTATGATTAAAAAAACAAAAAGAAGGAGAGAAAGGAAAACGAAAAGTGGCAGATATCACCTCTTGAATGAGAGAGAGAGAGAGAGAGAGAGAGAGAGAGAGAGAGATAGAGAGAGCTCCGACGAACTTGCTCGTTTCAAAGTCTTAGTCGTAACAATGCGTTACGTTAGACGAAGACGCGTTAGACGTGTTCGTTTTGACACACATCCAGACACGTGGCGACCGTGTATGGAATATCTAACGTTCAATTTATTTAGCGCCGAACGTTTCCTCGTTTTCACCACAGGCAAATGTCTGTCGAGTGAATCGTTAAAAAAAAAAAAAAAAAAAAAAAAAAGAAAAAGAAAAAAGAAATAAATAAATCAAAAAAAAAAAAATCAACGATATTTTACCATTTTCCAAAACTTTTTATGATCGTCCTTGTGTCGATGCGTTCATTCGTTTTACCAAAAAGGTATCAATAAAATATATATATATATATATATAAATTTAAAAACAGAATAAAAATAGAAGAAAAGAGTAATTTAAAGTCCGAATAAAAATGAATTTTTGCAAAAATTAATTAAAAATGATAACAAATTAATATCAGTGTCCTCTCGGCGTATCGAAAATTCGATAGGGCTTTCTAACGAAAATATAAAAAGAGTCAAATCGTCCTATCATTGATTATATATGTTCATTATATTCGAAAGCGATATAATTCGTTGGTCGTATCGAGAGAATCGGGGCTTTTAGTTTTTATCTCGGCATGTGTTTCCCACGAATAACATTTACTAAGCCCATAACGATATTACGCGATACCAGAAATATATTATTATATATCGCAATAAAATATTACGCGGATTAATTTCCGAACAGGTAATTCCGCATATCTCTGATGAAAACCAAGCGAAGCAAATAAAGTATTATACCAAAATAATCCTTTGGGGGAAGTGAGCAAATATTTTATATTTCGGTACAATCGCGACAACGAGGAAACAAAAAAAAAAAAAAAAATAAAAAAATAAAAAAAAAAAATAAAAAATAAAGAAAAAAGAAAAATATAAAGAAAAAGAAAAAGAAAACATTGTTAGAGATTATTAAAAGATACAATAATAAAATGATGCACCAAAGTCGCCAATTAGGAATACGAAACTTTCAGAACGTTAACGAAGTCCTTCGTTTTCTCAAGTGGCTACAATCTACAATATTTATCTCCCGCTCGATTCTTTTATATTTAAAATGGAACAACATGATTATGTATTCCGAGAAGAGAAATGCAATTAAGGGGAAAAATAAAAGGGTGAAGCAAAACGAAACAAAAACAAAACGAAACGAAACGAAACAGAGACAAACAAAAAAAGAAAACAAAAAAAGAATTAAGGAAGAAGAGGAAGAACGCCAACAAAAATGGAAGAGAGAAAAGAAAAAAATTGTAACTAATATCACCGGAACAAAAAAAAAAAAAAAAAAAAGGGAAAACGACGAAGAAAATGGGGGAGGTATGGTACGCGTCGTATGGACGTCGACGTCCTATTAACACACGTGGTATCATCAATCTTAATTCACGATGTCCGTGGTAAGATAATGGGCAAATTATATTAGCCACATTGGAGCTCCTCCTATCTAGAATAACCTATTATCGAATTAACAGTATTTCCTGGGAATGACGAATATCTCTCGGTGGAAACGATTAATCTTATTCGACAGTCGGCACCTTTGCTTTCGCTCTTCCTTAACTCATCGAGATTGATCTAATGCGAGAGTAACGGAAGTGTAGCGAAGATAAAGAAAATGAAAAAAAAGAAAAAAGAGACATGATATGATGCTATCGAAAGGATGTCTCTCACTCTCACTCTCTCTCTCGCTCTCTCTCTCTTTCTCTTAACCACACACATACACACACACACACACACACACATCATACTTAAACGACGTCCCTACAACGAAGCTTTGAAATTAACGTCCACCGCTGACTCGTGTCATCCTTTACTCTCTCTCTCTCTCTCTCTCCATCCCCGCCATCTTCTCTACCCCTATCATTCTCCCTCTCCCTCTCTCTCTCTCTCTCTCTCTCTATCTCTCTCTATCTATCTCTTTCTCTTTGTCCCAACATGCGGCGCTTCCTCATCCAACGTCGACATTGCTGGATGATATGAAATTCCAACGTCGACTGGACGAGTCGTTCCTACGGCGTGCGACAGCGTACCAGCACACCACCATAGAAAAGGGGGTGAGGGTAGCTTGCGTGTAATATCACTGGGCCCGTTCCTAGGGACGATGCTGTCGTGAGAATCTACGTGAACGCGGTATTCAACGTTGAATAATATGAAGAGCACGAGGACCATGGGTGCCACAATTCCTACCGTAGCTTGCTATAATTAGAGATGACCCGACCCGATAGCACCGACACGGCCCACTCTGTTCGTTCCCTTTGACCTCTCTTTCTCTTTCACTCATCTCTCTCTCTCTTTATCTCTCTTTTCTCTCTCTCTCTCTCTCTCTCTCTCTCATGCGCGCCCATACACATTGAATTTCCTCTATAAGAGAAACGACGTAAATTTATGCTTTACAAATCTCTCGAAAATGTTATTCCTCTAGCCGCTATATACCGGCTCGTTAATTAAGCGCACGAAACATTTTCAACGAGTGATGGAAAAAGAAGGGGGGAAAAAAAAGAAAAGAAAAGAAAAAAAAATTGGGAAGTGAGGAGAGAGAGAGAGAGAGAGAGAGAAAAAGGAAGTAAAAGAAACGAGCGATTGGCTCGGAGTTTACTACGAGGGTTGGCTTCTTTTGATAAGAGCGGGCAAGAGGAAAATAATTAAAAAAAAAAAAAAAAAAAAAAAAAAGAAAGAAAGAAAATAGAAGACCATGTGGAAGGGAAGATCGGTTGTTCCTCAATCCAGTCTGTTGTCTACGTAAAATGAAGAAAATGGAGACAAAGAGGAAGAGAAAGAAAGCGAGAGAGAGAGAGAGAGAGAGAGAGAGAGAGGCAGAGAGAAAGAGAGAGAGAGAGACAGGAAACCCGCGAGGTGATTTTCAATCCTTAACAATGGGGGACCATATAACTAAGATGGAAGTTTAAGCGCATTCAGGAAATACCTTCTTTGCTCATTACCGGCTGAGTGTCGGCCAAGTAAGTGAAAACTTTGAGGAAGATCGCGTGGAAACTTCGAAGGAGAATTTCGTTTAGTTAAGTAGTAAGAAGAAGATGAAGAAGAGGAAGAAAAAGGAGAAGGAAAAGAGGAGGAGGAAAAGAAAAAGAAGGAGAAGGAAAAGAGGAGGAGGAAAAGAAAGAGAAGAGGAAGAAGAAGAAGAAGAAGAAGAAGAAGAAGAAGGAACGAAACCGCACAAGACCTGGCGCGTGCTTCACTACCCTCTCCCCTTCGCCACTCACCCCACAAAAAACTTCGCTCTTTTTCAATCCCAATCCCTATCATCCTTACCCTCGTATTTTTCTCTCCTTCTGTTTTTTTTTTATTCTCTCTCTCTCTCTCTCTCTCTCTCTCTCTCTGTCTTTTTCGTTCCTTCCTCTTCCTTTTTCCTCTCCTATTCCTTTTCATTTTTTTTCTTTCCTTCCTTATCGCTTTTCTCGGGTCTTTCGAGTTTATACGCGGTTTACCATTCTGACATTTGGTACCTTTGGATTAACGTTACCTCTGGGAACGATAGTCCACTTCCGACTGTTTATTTCCCTCGACTCACAAGTTTCATTCCAAAGAGAGGGTACCAGAGAGAGAGAGAGAGAGAGAGAGGAGAGAAAGAGAGAGAGGGAAGAGAAAAATGAAATCGGACGGACATGGAAACGACGACGACGATGACGACGACCGTTTCATTTTTTCGGCTCTTGGGATAAACGATAAACGCGCATAAGTCCTACCCGTGCGATCGAAAAATAAATAAATACGTGGGTCTTGCACTTTATTTTGGAGGAGACCGCACCTTCCTCTTCCACCTCCTCCTCCTCCTCCTCCACTTTTTCTTCTTACCTTTTAACAACGACGAGTTACGAATGGAACGAAAAAAAAAAAAAAAATAAATAAAAATGTCTCTCAAGAAAATACTCGCGATCCGTACTCGTAGTTTCTACGTTGTACTCTTCTATCTCTATATTTCTATTTCCTTCTCTTTCCTCCTTCGATCATTCGTTATCCATCATTCTATATGTTTGACCAATGAAAGGAGGCTTTCACAAGCTTCACATACACCGCGCGCGCGTGTGTGTGTGTGTGTGTACGCGTATATACATATGGTATATATATATATAAACTCGGTTCGGCGCGCCTTGATTTATGCCGTACGTACAATTCGTTCTCATCGTAAATAGTAGCCGGTTGATACGTACCACTCCCCCCTATCCCTCCTCCCACCACCTCCACCTCGCCACGTCTCAGCCGTGAAAATCACGATAATAACTTGTTTTATCTATCCTAGGAAGACAGCCGTATCAACACCATTCCAGCGTAATAAAGCGATATTTTTCTTTCTCCGAAAAATTGCTCCCTCCCTCCCTCCCTCTCTCATTCTCTCTCTCTCTCTCTCTCTCTCTCTCTCTCTCTCTCTCTCCCTCCCTCCCTCTCTCTTTCTCTATCTCTCTCTCTCTCTCTCTCTCGTTGGTACGACGATAAAGAGATAGATAAAGAGATAGAAAGAGAAAGATAGAGAGAAGATAGAGATAAAAAAAGAGAGAGAGAGAGAGAGAGAGAGAGAAAATATATCGTTCTCGTTCTAAAAGAAAGAGGAAAAAGGATAGAGGAAAAGAAAGAGTAAAGAAAAAAGAAACTCCCCCTCCCCCTCCCCTCCCCACCCCCCCAAAAAAAGATAACGCGACGTATGAAGGACAGAGACGGGGATAGGGGTTATCCCAGGACGACGGTCGACGATGGAGATATAACTCTCGACGCGTTTCCCCGTACTTTCCGTCGAGTTTCTTCTCTTCTTAGATTTTCTCGCTTTTCATCTCCAGCAGGGGGAACGTGGATGAAGGAGAAAGGAGAAAACGAACGAACGAGAGAGAGAGAGAGAGAGAGAGAGAGAGAGAGAGAGAGACCGAAAGACCGAGAGAGAAAAAAAACGCAAAAGAAGAGGAGAAAAGGAAAGAGGTACGAGTATAGAGGAAGGAAAAGAAAAAGGAGAAAGGAAGAGGGGTAGAGGGGAGATGGGAGGGGGTGGGTGGGTAAGGGGAAGGGGGAGGGTAAAAAGGAAGACGGAAAAGGAAAATGGAAGGCGAGCGCGTCGTAATAAGGACAAAACGGACTGGGGGAGTAGCGGTCTCTAAATGGGTCTCCGTGAACATTCATTTAGAAGGCAGCGCATTTATTTCAGCAACAACGGTGGCTGCATCTTGTAATAGGCCAGTCCTATTGTGCCATCGGCCGGGCGCCTTGAATGCGTGCAGTTTTCCCTTACCCTTTACCTCCCCTCCCAACCCCCTCATTCCCTCCTCCCCATCTCCTCCTCAGCCTCGTCCACCCTCTCTACTTTTCCTTGCAATACCCCAGAGTTGTGAGTCGTGCCTCCAACATACTCTCTTTGGCACCTCTCTCTCTCTCTCTCTCTCTCTCTCTCTCTCTCTCTCTCTCTCTCTCTCTCTCTCTCTCTCTCTCTCTTCTATCTCTTCTATCTCTTTCTCTTTTTCACTATCTGTCTATCTATCTATTTATCTATCCATCTCTTTCTCTTCTCCCGTCTTCTCTGTGGTCGTCTTCGTCGTCGTCGTTGTTCTCGTCGTTGTTGTCGTCGTCGTCGTCGTTGTTCTCGTCGTTGTTGTCGTCGTCGTCGTCGTCGTCGTTTCCTCGGTTGAATGGACATATACGCGCTCGTGCACCCCCACAAAAACATCCTTACAAGTTGCGAAACGGGAAAGACAGAGCCAGCGGGGTCTCCTTCATCCAAAACCGTCGTCGTCGTTCGTCGTTCGTCGTCGTCGTTCGTCGTCGTCGTTCGTCGTCGTGTTCCTACGCGTAGTCAAAGGAATTGTCGCCTGGTGAAATGGCTCTTTCCGTCTCTCTTTCTTTATTTCTTTCTCCTTTCCGGGTCTGTTTTAGAAAACGAGACTAGCCCGGCTACGTTTGTCGTGTTGGGTTTACATGTATCTCTCTTACCCCGCAGCAGAAAATTCTTTTTCCACCCCCAGCGTCCCCAACCCCAACCCTTCCATCCTCGACGGAGGAACGCCTTCGAGATTTCCGTCTTCCTTTTCCACGAACTATTATTTTCCTCTCCCTCGGATGCATCCTCTTTTTCCATATTTTTTCCTTTCTTATCTTCCTTTTTCTTTTCTTTCTCTTTTTCTCTTTTATTCTTTTTTTCCTTCTTCTTCTTCTTTGCGAGACACAACAACCTGGTGGGAATGAGGGATCATCAGAAAAAAATAAGGAGAGAGAGAGAGAGAGAGAGAGAGAGAGAGAAAGAAAAAACCGGTCTACCATCATCGCGTTTATTATTTTCGACGGGGAAATGAAATCTCTCTCGACGATATGGATAGATAGATATATATATATATATGTATATATATATATGTGTGTGTGTGTGTATATATATAAATATATATATTTTTTTTCCTGTTTCTTATTCTTATTTTCTTTCTTTCCTTCTTTTTTGCTTTCCTTCCTTTAATTCTATCTATCCTCCTTTCTACATAGCTGACTAACATCGGCTTTCTTTATCCCACGTTAAAACAGGAAGGAAATAATCTCCCGGAGGAGTAGCGGCCGCGCCGCTAGTCAAGAAAAGACAAGACGAAAATGGTGAGCTCGTTTTCTCCTGACACACCTGGGAATTATAACGAGCTTGAGAACCAGCACGAGACACTGTGACTTAGCACACCAAGGGCAAAGTGTGTCAAATGCGATGCGACGCGACGCGAAGCTACTACGATCGTAAGAAGTAAAACGTACGCACGTATCGGATGTGTGTATATACGTTTTCCTTCTTTCTTTTTTTCTTCTTCTTTTTCTCTTTTCTTCCTCCTCTCTCTCCTTTTTTTTCTTCTTCTTCTTCTTCTTACGTTTGCACACTCGGGCACAAATACGTACTAAACACGTCACATACATACACTGCGTACTTACTTGCACACGTGAAAACGTTAAATCGTACACGTCTTTACGCTTCGACGGGAACATATATCTCGGTATCGCCATACTTTCTTGCTGGCGTTTCCCTCCCTCTCCCTCCCTCCCTCTCTCTCTTTCTCTCTCTATGCCACCCCCTCCTTCTTTCTCTTACGTCTCCGCACCGAACTCCTCTCTACACAACATCAAATTCCTTTTAGTAAGAAAGACCAAACGAGAAAACGGCGAAACTCGCAAAGGATTTTTAGCCCCGGAGCAAGAGTTCGCTCTTCGCGAGAAACAATCCTGGGTAGCGTTTGGTCTAGTCCTCGATAAAGAGAGAGAAAGAGAGAGAGAGAGAGAGAGAGAGAGAGAGAGAGAGAAAAGAAAAGGGCCGAAATAAAACTTCACGTCTCTATCGTATTCTATATTTCGAATGAAAATTTTCGATGAAAATATACAAGAGGAGAAGAAAAGTGGTAGAAGAAGAGAAACCAAACCCCTTCGGCAATTTTCCATATCTCTTTTTGATTCTTTCTGACATTCACAGAACGCTATCTCCATTTCTATCTTTCTCTTTTTGATTCGTCAGAAAGATAAAACGCGTACACACACACACACACGCACATACATACATACATACATACATACATACATACATACATAAATATATAGACGCGCGTACACGTAGATACAAACAAAAACACATATTATATACGCGCATATGAATATATATATATATATATATATATATATATATATATATATATATATATATATATGTATGTACGTATGGGAAATAAAGATTAAATCGAGTTGGAAAAAGGGAAAAGAGAAAGAGATAAACCGAAGCTGTGAGACACACATAGAAATCTTTGAGACTGGATAATATCGCGGTTAGTGGAACAATCACCGGAGAAAGTTACCTCTCCGTTACCTCTTCCCCCACTACGAACAACACCAACACCAACACCAACACCATGAACCGCTACCATTACCACCATAATCGTCGTATCCTCGATCCTTTCCTTTCTCACGAGAGTGCCTGGAAACCTTCTACCTGCCTCTCTTTCTATCCTCGCGACTCCCCCCAACCCCGTCCCACCTTCCTTCCTCCCTCCCTCCCTCCCACCTCCCTCCCGCTATCGCCGACACTCTCTGCTCGGTCCTCACGTACCCCGTGTGTCGTGTCCTCCTTTTACGATTCCCCACGCTGCCACGAGGATAGGTACCGCTTCCGTACCGGTGAAGCGAATTTCATTCGGAAAGTGATCGAACCTAACGGTACCCTTCTTCTTCTTCTTCTTCTTCTTCTTCTTCTTCTTCTTCTTCTTCTTCTTCTTCCTCCTCCTCCTCCTCCTCCTCCTCTTCTTCTTCTTCTTGTTCTTCTTCTTGCAAGAACGCGATTTCCTTTCGCCGTTTGCGACTACTTTCTCCGCTTGTAAAGCACGAAAATTTATTATCAAATGTTACCTGGTTCGATCCTATGGCCTCGTTTTCGTTCGACGATGCCATTGAATTCGTCAGTTAGAAATCGAATATAATTTATGATCGTTAATAACGTTTTATATATTTTATTTTTAATCGATAAAAAAATATGAGGAGAAGAAGAAGAAGAAGAAGAAGAAGAAGAAGAAGGTAAAAAAGGACAAATAAAAGGAACGACGAGAGTCAACAAGAGAAGATTTTCTAAAGGCACTCGAGATATATCTATACTTACTTACTTACTTACTTACTTATTTACTAACTTACTTACTTACTTACGTAAGTCGATAAGAACGGGTATAACTAAGATCGAAAAATAAATATAAAAGATACATGCGAAAACGCTATTTTCTCCCTCTCACCTCCTCCGTCCAGGTCCCCGCCCGTCCCCCAACCTGACCGACCCCACCCTGGCGCGCCCCTTTCATGAATCTCCATCTTGGTCTAATTGGAAAAGTCCAAGTCTCGCGGAAAGAAGTCCGTAGTCGAAGGATACGATCGAAATTTCCAGTCACGTAGCACGTTTGTTTTCACGAGTGGAAAAATATCTTCCATTGGAAGGATACGAGAGAAGAAACGACGAACGGGGGAACGAAGAGGATGAGGTTGAGGATCGGCCAGGGGACGAGGACGAGGAATGAGGAGGAGGAGAAAAAAATGGAGATAAAAATGGAGATGGAGGAGGTGGGGAGAGGTAGCCCAGATCGTGGGCGTCGTCCTCGTCGTCGTCTTCGTCGTCCTCGTCGTCGTCTTCTTCGTCGTCGTCGTCGTCGTCGTCGTCGTCGTCCGTAAGAGACGCGAATTCTCAAGCCACGTGCCATCATTCGTATGCAGGATCGCGAGAAAGAAAAAGAATAGTTTCTCTTCCGATCCCTTCTCCCCTCTTATCTCGAACGTCAACCTTCCTGAAAACTCACCCAAGAGACGACACTTATTTCTTCCCCGTTTACCCTTCTGTTTTACACATCTTTAATTTTTATTTTTATTTTTATTTTTACCTTGATCTGTTTGCTTTTTTGTGCGTTCTTTGTTCGTTCGTTCGTTCGTTCGCGCGCGCGCGCGTGTGTGTGTGTGTGTGTGTTTTTTTTTCTTTTAATCGTCGATCTAATCCCAATGAATGAATGAATGAATGAATGAATGAATGAATGAATGAATGAATGAATGAATGAATGAATGAATGAATGAATGAATGAATGAATGAATGAATGAATGAATAAATTTTGACGATAAACTGAAACACGTTTGAAATTTATTCAATATAATGGAGAGGTGACGAATAAATAAAAGGGGACGAGAGTCGATCGTTTAAGATCTTTCCACACGTACTCTTGATGGTTAAATTTAAAAACCTCTTTAAATGCTAATATATCGTTCTTTTTGTGCTACTTCGAAGAAAAAAATAAATATATATATATATATATATATATATATATATATATATAATTTTAAATAAAATAAAGAAGAAATATTCAAGCGAAGGAAGGAATATACGAAAGAGAGAGTATATAAAATTTCTTTTTAATTCTAAAAAGAACGGAACTCTTGAATGTAATTCGATCCAGTGTCGGATCTATACTTTAATTCTCTATTTCTTGTCAAAGGGGACGATCTATCTTATATATATATATATATATATATATATCTTTCTTTCTCTCTCTCTCTCTCTCTTCGGATTTACGAAGAAAATTAAACTTTAAAACAATCGTAGTTTCAAGAGATTATTGGAAAATTGCAAAACTTTTCGACTTCCATCGAGAGTTTACGACTTTCACCGACTCGGCGCAATTCTACGAAGCGATTTGAAAGTGTAATAGTCTGTTCGCGCGTGAGGACTAACAACCAATGACGATCGGACGAAAAACAAAGTGGTAAGGCTAAAAGGGGGGAAACGAGGAGAAGAGCAGGGGGCGCAGGGAAATTGGGGAGGGGGAGGAGGAGGAGGAGGAGCCTGAAACGAAAAGAAAAATGAGCGAGTCGATTCGCAATCGAGATAAGATCTTCGGGTTCGCAAATCTCGCGATTGGGGTCGATTAAAAAAGTGTGTGTGTGTGTGTGTGTGTGTGTGTGTGTGTGTGTGTACAAAAAACAAAGAAAAAACAAATATATCAATCCCTTTGAAAATATTCTGTCAGAATCCAAATAATATCGTCGTCTAGGATATACCAAAAAGTAGAATCTGTTCGCTCCAATGTGTTCCCTCTTTAAAATGTATTATACGATGAATCTCCAGAACAGCAGCGTTGGAGAACAATGGTATCCAAAAAAAAGAGAGAGAGAGAGAGAGAAGAATAAAAAAAAAGAATAAGAAGTAAAAGAAAGAGAGAAAAAAGGATCGTTTGGTTTAAAAAATTCAATAGAACGATGCAACGTGTAACGAGTAGAGCGAGCGAGTACTAACGAGTAACGACGACACCGACACACGCGGATAGTTCTCATTAAAATCGCATCAACAGGCCACTTTCCCTCTTCTTTAACAGGGAGGGATCATGAAAAACAGAAAGGAGGAAGAGGATTGGAGAGGAAAGAAGAAGAGAGAAGGACGGAAGGAGATGGAGGAGAAAAAAGAGGACGCTCGGTCTCCTCGTACGAGCTTATATTTTATATTCTTTTTACTTCCCCTTCATTTCCATCCACCATCAACACACCCCAACCCCACTCGCGCTCGCCCCAACCTCCCGCCTCCCACGAATCGAATTTACCATTCGATCTTTCGATAAAAGAAAAAAAAGAAAAAAAAAAAAAAAAGAAGATGAAGAAGAACAATGTAAATAACACGGCGATCTCGCGCAAGTACGTTAAAAACGTTGGAGGTTGCCAGATACGCGGCCACGCGATTGTTCCGTCACGTTTCGCAAACAAATACCTCGAAATTGAGGGGAAACCTTGAATCTACGAGGAGATGATGAGAATCGAAGGCCGTACTCGCACGGGACTCATCGACGATTGGCTTTCCCGTTTGGCATGAATTCGAATTAGCCGGAACGCTCTAGCGAGGATAATCGTCGTCGAATCGATACAAACCGAACGAGGGAATTAATCGACATCGATAACCTTCGAGAAATATATGTGTATGTATATATTTATATACATATCATACAACATACATACATATATATATATATATATATATATATATATATATATATATATATATATATATATATTCTTTTTCTCATTCTTAACGTGGACGACGAGAACGTCAAGATCAAAGAAACTCGAATGAATGCGAGAGTCATCAAGAAGGAAGCTTGGGGGAAAAAAAGAAACAAAAAGAATAAATAGAAAGAGAAAAGAAAACAAAAAATATATACACGTGTGTGGTATATATATATATATATATATATGTATATATGTACACATGGTTAGATATATATAATACATACACAACAGAAGCTGTCCATTTTATCTCAAGGAAAATTGTAACTGCGGTGGAGTCTCGTCGGCTTCCGACATTAACCAAAATGTAGGGAGCAACGAGCGAGCAAACAAGCAAGCAAGCAAGCAAGAGAAAGAGAGAGAGAGAGAGAGAGAAAAGGAAAGAGAAAGCGAGACAGCTGGAGACGTTTTTGCTGAAAGTTCCTCTTAACAGGCTCGCGCTAGATGCACGACCAACGGCAGCCCTTTTTACCCTAATAGACGTCGAGCCGCGTTTTCGTCGTCCCTCCGTTGTAGAGCCGTCAACGATGCTCTCTCTCTCTCTCTCTCTCTCTTTCTCTCTTTCTTTCTCTCTCTCATCTCCTCTCCTCTCCTCTCTTTTTCTTCTTCTTCTTTTATCCTTCGCTCGACGGCGTTCTTTGTACGAGAGGGAGTCTCGGGGATTACCTGCGAGGAAATTGCGACGCCGCTGATATGGATCATTCTAGATCGTCGAGAGATCCCGTGTTTGCTTGGAGAGAACGAGTTCCATGGTAATACACGCGTTTGGCGGAAGTTCAAGGAAAACATTGAAGAACGTAGAACGGTCTAAGAAGAAAATTCGACGACCCTACTACTTTCGTCTCTAGATAAGTACAAAGCCATTCGCGTAACATCTGGAGTTTAGTTACCGAAAGATTATCATAATTAATTAAGGATTTAAACGATCAAGTTTATAAATTTATATATATATATATATATATATATATATATATATACACACACATACACACATGTATAATATGAAGTATTACGAGTGGTGTTAACTTTACACTAATAGTGTCATTTGTTCAACCCTATTAAACGACGATAAACCTTAATAAGTAAAATGATCAAATTTGATTATAACGATTAACGATGAAATTATATCACTAAAATAAAACGACGATCCCATTCATCTATTACGCTCGCTCGGAATATTCTCTCGCGTTCGAACTGGATAACAATTTTCATTGTTGAAAGGCTCAATGAATAATAAATTTCTCTATGAATATCGTAGCATTGTATCACCAAGAAGAGACGAATATCTTGATAAACTCTTAATGAGGCTTCATAAACAAGCTAGTAAGGGGTAAATTGATTCGATCGAAGGGACTTTATGTTCGACGAGGTTATCTTCACGCTTTGGCGATTATATTCAAAATGCAAACTCCCTTTCGTCGTTTATTTCAAAAGGAGATATAACGTATATATACACGTATACATGCGATCGTAAGGATATATACATATCATATGTATGTATGTACACGTTTGTTTTCTTGACTTCTACGTACCAGAGAAATTCGTTTGCGGAAAACATGAGTATTGTAAGAGAATGGGACTCTTAGGATTTCGATGTAACGATCAAGAAGTTCGGACGAGAGGACATTGAAGGTAAACACGAGAGTATCGTCGTAAATATGTATGTTCCCGCAAGGAACGAAATAAATGTGCTAACGTAAACGAATGTAAAAGAAAATGAAAGACACACACACACACACACACACACATGCACATACAGATAGAGAGAGAGAGAGAGAGAGAGAGAGAGAGAGGAGAAAGACATCTTTTCGAATTTTCTTCAAAATAATAACGTCCTTGAAAGAAACAGGATGGAACTCGAAACGTCGACACAAGTTTAGTTTCTAAACGAGTCTTGTCGACTACAAACATCGTAATAAGTACTTATTTAGGTAAATAAGAGATAAAAAAGTATCATAGAAAATATTATTCCCTTATACGTGGTTTCGAGAAAATGATGCTTCTTTTGCGCGAACGTGAAAAAAGGATTACCAAGTATGTTCGTAAAGTTTTATGCGGTTTATATATATATATATATATATATATATATATATATATATATATATATATATATATAGACACACACACGCGCGCGCGCGCGCGCGCGCGATACAGAGAGAAGATGTATGTATACACATAAGTAGTAGTATATAAGTATACTACGAGCGAGAGTGAAAGCGTGGCTCATTAATTCTCTTTTAAATCGTGACCACGTTACGCGTCATAGTAAGTGAAATATGATCGACCTGTTCGATGTGGGTGGAGATAGGGGACGGGGATGGATGTAGAATAATCATTTTCAAAAAATTCATAGATTTCTTTCGATACAAATTTCGAGCCCCAACGTTTTTTCCTTTCTCTCTCTCTCTCTCTCTCTCTCTCTCTCTCTCTATTTTTTTTTTTTTAAATTCAAACCGAATTCGATGTACTGAAAAATAAATAATCGTAAAAGTGAAAAAAATAAAAAAAAGAAAATACAATTGTCTCTTCGAAACAGTTTTCAAGCGCAACATTAAAAAAGAGTGTCGATGACGTTGCTTGCTTGCTTGCTTGCTTGCTTGCTTGCTTGCTTGCATTGGTTCGATTCTACGGGGCTACTTTGAAACGTTTTCGAGCACGTTTCACGAGCGTTTTTGAATTTAGGACCTACCATTTAACCCGAATCCATTGTCGACATAGAGACACATTATACAGGCACACGGCCACGGGCCAAAGCGCAAAACGCAAAACTATGCCATTGCTTCGGGTTAATTTGTATTCCAACGTGTTTGCTTTATCGGGTTATACATATGGAATCGGCAAGTTTTAACCGAAACACAGGTTGAAAGTAAAGTCGTTACGTTTTCTACGATCTTACGAATGGTTTCGTTAACAAAAAAAAAAAAAAGAAAGAGAAAAAAGGGAAAAGAGAGAATGAAAGATGGGGAGGTAGAAAGAAAGAGAAAAAGAACAAAGTTTTACTCGAAGTCGAAGAAGAGGGTAATAGAATTACACGCGCGATTACGCGATACAAATTATTGTTATTTTTCTTTCTTCTTTCACGACGATATATATATATATATATATATATATATATCGATTTATATATATATATAAAGCAGAAACTTATGTTTCAACAGATTCGTCGATATCTTCGTGATAATAAAGGGATGAAAAATGAATATTCATTCGGTGCCATAACGTTCGCGCCTATCGCACGACAGCTTTGTTGTCCGATCGGCGATTATCGATTCGTGTCACGAGAACGGAACAACGCGACGCGTCGTTCGAAAAAGAGAGACAGACAAAGATAGATACAGATAGAGTAATGAGAGAAAGAGAGAAAGAGAGAGGCGCTCAGGAGAAAGATATCGGACGGGGAAAGTGTGCTCGTTTAACGTTTAATCTCCTGCATTTATTCTTTCTTTAAAAGGAAAGAGAGAGCGAGCGAGCGATATATATATATATATATATATATATATATATAGAGAGAGAGAGAGAGAGACTGAACAAAAAAAACAAAGAAAAAACAAAAAAAAAAGAAAGAAATAGGAATAAAAATAAGGAAGAAAAAACGTATAAATATAATCAAATTAAAATGGAAAAACGTGTCTCGCCTCTATTTTTATCTCGCATACTCCGAGAGGGATGCGCTAACTGTCGATAACTGATCGATAAACTTCGACGTCGGAGTCGATCGATTAAATCGATTAAATCAATCGCGGTCGACGAACGAACGAACGGACGAAGTTGGGAAGGAAAAGTGAGACGAAAAAAAAAATAAAAAAATAAAAAAAAGAGAAGACAAAAGGAATTACGCAACAAATAAAATAAACGAACGAACGAACAAATAAATTATAAAAGGAGACGCGATCATCCCTCGTCTGGCCCGATAATAATAACACATGGGCGTTTATAAATAAGGAAGAACGATTGACGACACGACTAATCGAGAAGACTCGATCGATTACGACGAATTTATTCCACGCTGAGGTATCAAAATCGAGGAGAGAGAGAGAAAGAGAGAGAGAGAGAAGGTATACGACAGCAGGACGTAGACTAATTTCGTTTTCTCCTTGAGTGTCGATCTCTCGCGAAATTGCGAGGACGTGCGAGAGATGTGTGATTTATACCTACATTCAAAGAGCACGTCCTCCTAACCCCCTCCACCTCCAACCCCATCTCACTCCCACATCACTTTCACTGCCTTTAACGATAGTGGTTCTGACTCCCCCGCCCCCACCCTTATTGTCGACGTAGACCCTCATCCTTACATATCGTCGTTGTCGTCGACTGTCTCGTGGATCCTCGCGGTGATATCGTAGCTAAAACTAACAATTGGATACATGCATATATATATATAAATATATATATATATATATAAAATATATATCGTGTCATTCATAACGCAACGATCTCCTTTCGACCGTCAACAAAATTTCCATCGTTGCGATCGTATTTGAATAAAAACGGACGCGACATCGACGATGAACGGACGAACGGACGAGATTATTGATTTGAAATAAGGTATTAGATTATATAGAGATATATAAGAGGATTTCTAATGTATTCGGTGACGTAATTATGTGTCGAAATAACGTAAGAGAAAGAAGATAATAATAATATTGAGTCGTCAATGATGAAATTTGTATTGAATGATATTCGCCAACCTTAACTTTTTCTATAGATTTGCAACCTTGACGACCTAATAATAATAATAATAATAATAATAATAATAATAATAATAATAATAATTTATGGCGATATACGTTTGTTATAACATAACGGGTATATATCCATGCGATTGATATAATCTAAATTATGGATAAATTGATATCGTTGTGTAATTTCTTACGAATGAGAAACGTAGGAAAAAAGAGGGAACAGGAAGTAAGACGAAAGTAACGATGGATCGGACCGCGGATAAGAAATTTAGCGTGACAGGTGAAACTCACTCCTCGTCGTCGTCGTCGTCGTCGTTGTCGTCGAAAAAATCCGTCGGTGAGATCGTCGTAAAAAAAGAAATGAGAGATGGAGAGATAAAGAGATAGCGAAAAAGGGAATGAGAGAGAGAGAGAGAGAGAGAGAGAGAGAGAGAGAGAGAGAAAAGACTGTTCTCCAGACTCAGCTTCATCGTGATTTATAAATGAGTTTTTGCGCGCCAACAGCTTTCTCGTTTCGAACACAATGGAACACTTTCAACGACTCATTGCTTTGATATTCGTATTTAGTACCGTCGTTTAAAACATTTTCTCAAACGTTACGAACGAATGAACGAACGAATGAACGAACGAACGAATTGATCGATTTCGTTCGATCGCATGACGATCGGTTGATAATCGATTGCCATTTCTTGTTGAAAATCGATCGATACCATAGTGACAGACGGACGGACGGACGGACGGACGGACGGACAATTGTCGGTGCTCCGTGAACTCTTAAATTGCTCCAATGTTTTCAGGTCCAATGCGGACAAAAGCGTTGTGTTACTAGCATAATGCTCAATAGCACGGATAACAAAGAATTTTAAACCCCTTCCTAACACCCCCACCCCCTTCCCCCCGATCCCACGAAGTAAGTTACAACGGGTCATGGCGAATTAACTCTCTTTGTAAGAACGGCACGATCTCGAGTTAACACCGGTGTGCATTATTATCGCGAATTGTCCCTACGTTCTCTCTCTCTCTCTCTCTCTCTCTCTCTCTCTCTCTCTCTCTCTCTGTCTCTATCTATATCTATTATCTCCCTCTATTTCTCTATTTCTCTTTGTGAAGATGATAATCTTTAAAAGAGAGACAGAGAGAGAGAGAGAGAGAGAGAGAGAGAGAGAGAAAATAAAGAAATAAAATAAAAAAAGAAGAGAGAGAGAGAGAGAGAGAGACAGCCATTAGTTGCCGCGAATTATCTCTACTTTTATTTTTCCCTTTGTGTGCGTCTCTCTCTCTCTCTCTCTCTCTCTCTCTCTCTCTCTCTCTCTCTCTCTCTCTCTCAGTCTCTATCTCTATCTCTATCTCTGTCTATCTCTTTATCCCTTTGTGAAGAGGATGATAATATTTAAAGAAGAAGAAAAAATGAATGAACAAATAAATATGTAAATAAAATAAGAGAGAGAAAGAGAGAGATAGAGAGAGAGAGAGAGAGAGAGAGAGAGAAAGAGAGAGAGAGACATCAGTCCCTTATTATTTTCGTGGTAAAGAGACAGGATCAAGTTAGAGGGTAGAAATGGCTCCTAACTTTCGGATTTAAAGGATTAAATTTATCCGTCCTCATTATCCCGAGGCGGGATGATCTCGGCGTAGGATACACGGTGCAATTTCAGCTTTTTCTCCAACTTCGCGAGAAGATAATCGAGTCCGCGCGTTTGGTACAACAAAAGAAGAGAACGAGAGAGAGAGAGAGAGAGAGAGAGAGAGAACGAATCTCTTCTATTCTCGTCCCTTGCTTTGCCTCGCCATCCCTTCCCATTCACCCCTCATTCCCTTTCCCTTCCATTACTCTCTCCTCTCCTCACCTCTCGTTGGAAAATAGCATTAGCGATGCAAAACGTAGTGCCGGTAGTAGAGCAGAAACTTGGACGGTAGTTCTATCGCTTTACGGGCAGTGGCTCCCTGGAAAACAGCAGTAAATAGCGGCTCGGCCCTCTTTCTTCTATTTTATTCTCCTCCTCCTCCTCCTCCTCCTCCTCCTCCTCCTCCTCCTCCTCCTCCGCCCTCTACCTCCCTTCATCACTCTCTTCTACTCTACTCCTCTTTCTCCTCCTTCATAGCGCGTTAACTTAATCTAATTACAATATTCACGAATGTAAGTAGGAGATAACGGATTTTGGAGAACGCATAAACGAGTTGAAATAACGGTTGGGAAAACGAGCGAGAACATTCTCTAACTCTCCCCCCCCTCTCTCTCTCTCTCTCATTTTCTTTCTTCCTTCCTTCCTTCCTTTCTTTCTTTCTTTCTATACGTTTGAAACGTCTTTTCTAACGGATATAAAAGATCCTCAGAGTTTTAGTCTCTTCGAGTTCTATCCGTTCGAAAAACTTTCTTACACCCACCGCCACCCACCCGACCGACCGACCGATCTTCTCACTCTCTCTCTCTCTCTCTCTCTCTCTCTCTCTCTCTCTCTCTCTCTCTCTCTCTCTCTCTCTCTCTCTCTCTCTCTCTTCTCTCTCTCTTCTTAGTCTCGTAAGATCGTCCACGACTTTCATTCGAAACTGCTACGTTCGGCTTAAACGACAGCGGACTTTTCGACTTCGATAAAGACGACCCTGTTTACGCGATATCACACACCTAGTAGAATAATATTTATCAAAGAATTAATCCCTTCCGGCGACATGAGTTTCTTATCGTCCACGCTCGCAACATCATTTTTAATACTCCATCCTTTTTCTCGTGCCCCTACCCAACCCCCCCCCCTCTCTCTCTCTCTCTTTCTATCTATCTTTTAAATTCTTCCTTCTCTATCGTTTCGCTTCGACGATAAGAAACGATCGTTGACAAATTGCTACTCCATTTTCTAGAACGTTATATCTCAACGGTCTGACGGACGACGGATAGTACTTCGAAAGACAAATCGAAATAGCGAGGTAAAACGGTAAGCAAGTCTTAGTGAAGTAAAAAAGTCACGTGTTTTTCTTTTCCCTTCTCTTCTTTTCTTTCTCTTTTTCGTTTTCTTTTCTTTATTTTTCTCTTTTTCTTTTTTCCCTTCGAACTACTCCGGATAAATAACGATAAACGTACTGTTTATTTCTTTCGAATAATGTACGAATAAAAGAGAGAGAGAGAGAGAGAGAGAGAGAGAGAGAGAGAGATAAATATTTATATAAAAAAAAAAAAAAAAAGAAAGAAAAAAATAGAAAATTACCACAGGAAATGCACTTACTTCTCTTATCGATTAATTCTTCCACAAATGGAATACCAAACTCTTCGTGTGGCATAAGTAAGACAGTTAACGAACTCTCGATAACAGTTGGACTTGTAATAAGATAAGAAAATTCGTCAGGTGGTCTCATTAAAAGCAATTCCCTCCTATCTAATGCCATTAACATTTAGGAAAATTAACAAGACGGAATACGTCGTTTTCTTTAATTCCTAATAGAGGCCCATAGTTTTTCTAAGCTGCGGTTAAGTCTAGAGGGGCGGGGAGGAGAGGGGAGAAGGGGAGGGGGGTAGAAGGAGGAGGAGGAGGAGGAGGAGGAGGAGGAGGAGGAGAAAAAAAATTTCTTTAAGCAGGTAATAGGATGGAACAAGAAACTTTAACGAGTTAGAATTCTTATGGCTTAACAATGGATTTTTCGAATTTTGTTCTTCTTCGCGTGGTATCTGGATGACAGCCGTCTCTCTCTCTCTCAAAAAAAAAAAAAAAAAAAAAAAAAAAGAAAAAAAACAAAGAAGAGAAAGAGAGAGAGGAAAAAGTAGAAAATAATTCATTCGAAGGAGGAAAAAGACCGAGAAATATTTAAGTGGTTCCGGTAACGAACGTAACCGAAACGTGGGAAAAAGTACAGGGTCGGTTTGTTTCTCGAGAGATAAGGCGCTCGTTAATAATAGCCGCTACTCGTTACTACCCACATTCGTGTCCGGACTTCTGGATTGTGTCCGAGTCCGTTTGTCTGGAGTATATGCGCCTGACTAACTTCTCGTCCCTCTTTGCGTCGTCTATGTGCTACACGTAATGTACGTAAGCGAGCACCTTATCGTTTGATTCGCCTCGTTTGCCAGAGACTGCTATCTCTCTTTATCATTCTCCCCCCCCCCCCTCTCTCTCTCTCTCATTTGGAGAAAGGCAGGAAATCGCGCGTGATTATGCTCGCGATATACCGCAAGTTAATAACGAATATTGTTCGATGCACGTAGCTATATCATATATCGTGTAAATGCACACACACGTACACGTAAATATGTATAATCCTACATATAACACTATCGATCGATATTTTCTTTTAGATATGTCGATTTTTGTTATATAAAACCGGTTCGCACGTGCGTTAACGAATTTTGCAATCATTCCTCTTGCATTACTTTTATTCCATCCTTTAAAGATTATTAATTAAAAGTATAAGAAGAAGTTTATGGTAAAGATAAAATGCTGCTTATGGAAAATTTTATGCAAACGACGAGAATAAAAACAATTTTATGGGACGGTTAAAATGTTTATTAAGGATAACGATATGAGAGAGAGAGAGAGAGAGAGAAGAGAACGAGAGAGAAAAACGTGTATAATAAATCGAGTATTTCAGTCGGTGATATTAAAGCCATAATGGAATCAATTAATAAAATATATCGGATAGAGAGATCACGTAAAATAACAACGTGATAATTCAATCGTTCGTACAAATCGTTCTCTGTAGTCCTTTCTCGTCGCCATTATTTCATTTTATTCGTTTGAAAGAAAAAAAGAAAAAAAAATAGGAAAAAAAGAGGGAGAGAGAGAGAAAATAGAAACGAGCAAACAAGTGAGTTCGTCGAATACTGTCGAAGAGGCATCAAGGTCATGGTCAGGCCGATCTTACAAGTCCAATCTCGTAGTCATAGTTAATCCACGTTCGGACAAAAACGAAAGTAGACCCACGGCTCTAGAATACCGGACAGACAAATTTATTTCTATGGACTCGCCTAACCTGATCTTTATCGCCTACTTTATTTCCATTTCTTTCACTTTTGTTTCTTTCCTCCATCTCCCACTCTACCTTACAGCCGACTATTTATCTATTTATCCATCTAACTATCTATACCTATCTATCCTTATTTTTCTATACGTTTATCGATTTCACGAACGGTATCATCTTCCATACGGACACGCGATATGAAGGTCCGGATAATTTCGATTAACAAAGAAAGCAAAAAAAAAAAAAGAAGAAAAAGAAGAAGAAGAGAAAGAAAGAAAGAAGGAAAAGACCAAGAAAAAGTGAAAAAGGCGGAGGGGGGCGGGAAGAGAACCAAAAAGGTTGATTGGAGAGGAAGAACGATGAGAAACGTAGACAGAAATAGATAGATAGATGGATAGATAGATAGATAGATAGATAGATAGATAGATAGATAGATAGATAGAGTCGAATAAAAAAAAAAAAGACGAAAGTAAAAGAAGTGAAGGAGATGAAAGAGATAAAAGAAACAACGGGGGGAAAGGGTACGATAAAGAGAAGTTGAAGGAAGAAGAAGAAGAAGAAGAAGAAGAAGAAGAAAGAAAAAAGGTAAAAATAAAAATGGAAGATGATCGAAATGTCTGCTAAACACGACAGTGGTCGGTCTCTTTGAGATAGACGTCGATAACTAACTCTCCAAAGGGAAAACGAGCTGGCTGGCTGACTGGCTGGCTAGCTGGTTGGTTGGTTGGTCGGTCGGTCGGTCGGTCGGTTGGTTGGTTGGTTGGTTGGTTGGTCGGTTGGTTGGTTGGTGGTGGTTATCTTCCGTGGAACGACTTAACGGCGAGTTTGCGCTCGCGGTTAATAATAGTTCGAGCGTGGAAAGTACTCTGGGGCCAGGCCTATTGGGTGGCACGGGTCAGGTGCTTGTAGAAAGCGAACCTTGCGTTTGGAACGCGCACGCCAATGTAAAAGAAAGAGAGAGAGAGAGAGAGAGAGAGAGAGAGACGCGTTCTACTATTTCTGGAAGAGGCACGTCCCGAAGTTACAACTCTGATAAAAGGCTCCTTTGCGGTATTATAATATCCCAAGCAAAACTCGTCCGTTATCCAAAAATCTTAATAACGTTTAAGATTAAGAAAAACGTTCTTATCGTCTATACGACTCTAGGTAGGAAGGAAACGAAGAAAAGAAAAAATAGAAGAAGAAGAAGGGGGAAAAAGAAAAGAAAAAACTTTCACCCAAGAGAGAAAATAATTTTAGAAAATAATCTAGAAAATAATCTAACCGGATATAAAACCCCTCGCGTACGTTGAAGGAACTTATAACAAAAATGGAATAAATTACATTTGCTATATATATATATATATATTAAAGCACACACACCATTATTACCGCATACGTAAGTAGAACAAGCATAAGTGTTTGTATGTACACATACGTATCGTAATGTAAAAGGCGAGAAATTTTTCCAAAGATATACGATACGCGCGCGCGCGCGCGCACAAACACGTCATACATATGCGCATATATGTTAACACACATACTATTATGCCAGGCGAAAACTCGCTCGTGTCGACAATGAGAATAGTGGAGTATAAGTTGTGTAGGAGTAGGAAGAGAACGAGGAGAAGGAGAAGGGGGGTAAGAGCGGAAGAGAAAGAGAAAGATAGAAAGATAGAGAGAGAGAGAGAGAGAGAGAGAGACGGTTCACTTTCTCCCCTCGGAGTCGTCCTCAATTACACGGAGTCAAGAAGACGAGGCTCGCGCGTAATTACACGGCTGAGGTGGCAGTGGCCGACCGAGCGAATCGCGAGCCATCCTTTTTCCCTCCCCTCCTCCTCCTCCTCCACCACCACCACCACCACTCTTCCCTCCATCGTCTCCCCCGTAGGCCACCCTTTCCTTTTCTCTTTCTCCTTTCTTTTCTCTTCCTTCCGTTCCAGTCATATAACCTCGTCACGCTGGCCCATGGGCTCGTCAATTCCGTATCTCATCCAATTTTCTTTCACATATATCCATCCCTCTTACTCCCCGCTAAATAACCTTCCCGTTTTTATCATCACTCTTACATTATCTATCTTTTCTCTTTTTTTCTTTTTTCCTCTCTTTTTGTTGTTGTTATTTTGTTTAACCGTTCAGCGCACGCGTCAAAGGACGCAAGGTAATCCATGTGTGTGTACGGTTAAACTCCTACACGAGTTAAAGACGGGTGCACCCTTCATAACTCGACCTAGTAACTCGATAATAGAAACGATTTCTCGATGTCGCTAGAAAGCGTATCGACGATATTGAACCTAACCTATTCGATCCGTTTCCAAATGACCGATTTTAATCGGCACGTTTCTGCTCTATTCTTGTCCTTTTTTTTTTCTTCTTCTTCTTTCTTCTTCCTCTTCTTTCCTTCCTTCTCTCTCTCTCTCTCTCTCTCTCTCTCTCTCTCTCTCTCTCTCTCTCTCTCTCTCTCTCTATCTATCTTTGTCCCCTCTCCCTTTACTTTTACTTATTCTGAAACTATCGTCGTATCAGAACTAATCGGATCTGTAAAGCTTATCGAAATCTTAGCAAAAATTGGATGGGATAGAAGTTAGGAAGGAAGAAGGCCGGAGGAGGGTGGGGATAGGGGAGGGTTGGGAGCGGGCGACTCGTAGACGCCATTTTGGAGAACGGAAATCCGAAAGATAAGTCTTACACTCGAATAAGGAAAAAGAAAACGAAAAAAAAGAAAAAAACAAAGAGAGAGAGAGAGAGAGAGAGAGAGAGAATCTCTAGCCTTGGCTGTTTCTCTGGCATTCGATCGATCTGATAACGATTGGACGAATTTCGAAGGGAAAGAAGGACCATTTTGGATCGTATCCAAAAGTACCACGGTAGTGACGAGGAAAAAGCGTTCTCTTTTCGTCCCTATAACGTCGGGCGTACCAAGAAGCTTGTGCCGAATTTTTATCTCTCTTTTTTTTTCTCTCTCTCTCTCTCTCCCTCTCCCACCTCTTTCTCACCCTCTACCCTTCCTCCTCTCTCTCTCTCTCTCTCTCTCTCTCTCTCTCTCTCTCTCTCTCTCTCTCTTCTTACGGTTAAAATGAGGATGAAAAATCCATATTACGCGTAAGTTTCGGAATGAAAATAAAATTGGGCGCAAAATTGTGCAAAATCTTTTCGAGTGGAACGTGCTCGGTCGATTCTTGGTTGAAAACTTGGGGATGATGATAACCGTTGCAGAGCAAACGTGAATTCGATACGTTATAAAGGAAGTACCAAGTTTAATATTTGCAACAAGAATAGAATGAAAGGAGCGAAGCCAAAGAGAGAGAGAGAGAGAGAGAGAGAGAGAGAGAGAGAGAGAGAGAGAAAGAGGAAGGAAGAAAGGAAGGAAGGAAGGAAGAAAGGGAACAAAAGGAGATCGCTGGAGGAAGGGTATAAAGGATAACAAGAGAATAGTTCACGTATATGTTGGGTATGCTGGTTGTGTATATTATATATATATATATATCCACATTATATTGTATATGATCGTTATATCGTATCGATGATGGAAGAGCTCGGAGGAGCTAAGCATTACGAGAGAAAGAGAGAGAGAGATGACTGACAAGGTATTGCAGTGCCGAATAGTAAAAGTCAGAGAACAATGGATAAGCGGAATAGTACAACCAAGACCTTTGAGGCAATCGGATAACTGAAAAAAATCATGAAACACAATGGATGGCAATACGCCCTTCCTTCTGGCTCTCCCTCCCGGCTCTCCCTCTTAGCCCCCCCCCCCTCTCTCTCTCTCGCTCATTCTCTATCTCTCTCTTTCTCTCTTTCGTTTTCGTTCTCTCTCTCGCTTCTATTATTCTCTCCTCTTCCTTCTACTTTTCCTCCTTGTTCTCTCTAAGCATTCCCTAACGTAATCTAACGTCCGCCCACCTTGCCCGCGACTCCGGCACACCCACTTGACCTCGATGTTAAAAGAAATTAAATTATGTAGGCACTAATACGCTCTATGTGCTTCCAAAAGGTCTGGTATTCTTAGACCGCCGGAGGTACGATGAACGATTAATTTCATGGAGCACGCTAGAAGTATACCCTTTCCCTATATACCAAATCCTTCTTCCATATGTTTCTTTTCATTTTTATTTATTTCTTTATTTATTTATTTATTTATTATAAAAAAAAAAAATCCTTCTGTCCCCCCTCTATATATCCTAAATGTTTTTGTAAATTTTTCTAAATTCTTTTTTTCAATGTAGAAATACGCATTACAAATACGAATAGTTTAAGAATATCTAAGAACGATTATTTATAAACGATTGAATTAAAAACTCGTATTTTCTTTCTCAAGAATTTAAATAAAAAAAAAATAAATAAATAAATAAAAATAATAAAATAAAATAAAATAAAAAAGAATTAGAATATAAAATCCTTAGTGCCATCTAACAACGTGTAACGTAAGTTGAAAGGGAGAAAGTTAAATCGTACGTTATGGGAAGTGACGTTACCGTAGAATGGACGGTCGATAAAGTAGAAAATTAAAAAGATTTTTCGAAGGAAGGTTAACTCATCGACGTTCGCAATGGGTAAGTTGGTTATTGACTTTATCGTCTTATCTATTTGTCAGATACAGTTATGTATATTTAAAATTGAAAATCTAATAGTAAACGTTACGTTAACATCTACTGTAAACAATATGATGTAACCATAAATTATAGTACTATGAATTTGTCTTTTATATTTATAGTATCAATTACGATCACGTACGATTATTAAATGAAATTATAAAATATATAAACAATACGTGGAAGTATTATTTGTCAATGGTACGCTAGAGAAAGTACTTACCTTGTAAATTGTCCAGCATATACGACAGCAGCTTGTGGGTTCCAGATGGTTCTCCGTACAATGCCATTACCTCCTTGCTGAGAGGATTACCTTGAAGTCCTAGCACTTGTAACTGGAATAATTTTCCTAACTCGTACGGTAACACGCGAAGATAGTTTTGGTTTAATAACAACTCCCTGGAATAAAAGAAACATCGTTAAGTATCAAAAGATATCTAATATGATACTTGATATTTAAAGATTCATACCTGAGATAGATGAGGTCCCCCAGTTCCGCAGGTAAACTGCGCAATTTATTGCTACTCAAATCTAATGCACGTAAATTCGTTAAACGGCAAATCTCTGATGGTATTCTTTGTAAACTATTGCCATTTAGGTACAATGCTGTCAAATGAGTTAGCTGCCATAAATTTGGACTCAAATTTCTTATACTGCCTGTTATCTCCAACTCCGGCCAATAAGATTTCTTCCCGGAGTTTGCGTCCTCCGTGGACATGATAGTGTGCGTACGATGTGGATTAGAATTTTCATACTTGTCCTTGTGATTACGGGACATCTTAAATCCTTTAAACAATGGAAAATAATTCGTGTTAGAATATTTCGCAATGCAGGTGCATTAGTAGTATTATATAACTACTGAGATATATATGTAACAACCAAAGTAATCCTTTTCTAATTCTATACACGATCAGCGATCTGCTGTGCTTTTGCAAATAATAAACTAATCTATGGTATATGGTCTAATGGTGCTCGTGAAACTAAGAACTTTGATTATGCACAGAATTTTCTAGAAGTGCCATATTGTGATAAAGTAGCACGTAGTGTTCCTTCTTATCATTTGAGTAAAGGGAAAATAGTTAAGGTTATGACATGTTAATGGAGCTATCGCCGTGCACAGATAATAATTAATATTCCCTAAACGAATTAAAGAAAGCCACAATATGTTAGCCTTTATTCACACATCATGATGAAATGTGCTTCAATTGTGATATTATCTTATTTGCTCGCAGACAAAGTTTATAGTATAAGTACAAGAAAGTTTGAATATAGTTCTCATCGACTGTAAACTTCTTCAATTAGTTTAAAATAACGAATAAAAGTAATTTAAACGTTAAAATTGAAATATAGTAAACTTTCCCATACATTACTTAACATCGGCCGTACACTATCGCTAAACTCATAACCTATGTCGAAGAAGCAATGATATTAGAATAAAATTCGTTTAAGATGAAAAGATCTAAGTGTTATTAACATTATTATCGATTAATGACTAAACGTAGATTATGAATATATCCTCGGGAAAATAAATTTGTAGAGAGTAACTGTCATTTTTCAATGTAGGAATAATCCTTCCTTCCTACAAAGTTCATATGTTCCGGACGACAGATCCTTTGAGTTGAATTAACTTTCTCAGCAGCAAGACCATTCGTACCTGTCAATTTTAATGCGAAAACCGAAGGATACTGTTACGCACCTTCATCTACCTCTTAGCACACACGAAACACGCGAGGAGTTGATTCCGAGTGAAAATTATCGCGTAAACAAAACTACCTTGACAAACACAAATCCTCCATTTATCAACTGCACCGATCGTGAACTACAAACGTTTCTGATTGGCTACTGTACTGCCGAATCTTCCCGAAGCAGCCGAAATTACCGAACAAACATTCGAAATAATATTGCCACTAGAGAGGTCGTGAACGTAGGGAATTTCGCGCTCGACCAACCGTACTCTTGATTGTTGATATTAAATGCCAACTAGAATTCCGTGGCTTCTAATTGGTCGAAACGAAAAGTCTTTTATACCGTAAACCGTGAAAACAAATACGAAGATAGAAAGAAAGAATAAAAAAACACATAAATAAACGGCTATACGCGTGAACGTAAGAGAACAGAAAGTGACGATTCTAAATCGATTCTAAATCGATTCTAAATCGATTCTAAATCGATTCTAAATCGATTAGATAAAAATATGAAATACGTATATGTGATGAAAAAAACATTTATGTAGATAGTCGCATTGAACGTTGATGCCATCTTGAAACGAATGTAGGAAATATACTAGACAAAAACCAATACTCTCATCGCTCCCACGTTAATCATTTATAACTATTTTTAAATTCAAGAAATAAATAATATATGTATATCCTATAAGTGATCGATTATTTCTTCGGGAAGAAAATTGATATAATAATAAATACAGTAACATTATCGTTTCTCATGAATTGATATATTATCTATCGAAATAAATGAATTGTGTCTCGAGCGTTGTTTACGATTACATGATCACACCGACGACATTTACGTCTTCCGGTAATTTTATTCGCCTACACGGGGCGTTACTTTCATCTCGTTAAAAATCTTTTTCGTTCCACGATTTCTCTTTCTTTTTCTAATTCTAGAAGGGATATTTGAGTCGATACATAGGTGCATATATAGGCGCGTATATAGGTGCATACGTACATATATGATGTATTGATATAAATACACACACACACAAACACATATATACACACGTATCTACCTGTATATATATACATGTGTGTGTGTGTGTATGTGTATATACATATATGTATGTATCTATCGTTTTCAAAGATACATCTATTCCACGTAACAGCTTCCGCTTACACAGCAAAATAATGTTACATTCAAAACTAGATGCGTTTAGGAGCCATCCAAACGACCAACGAGCCAATCTTGATTTCTACGGGATAAGTCGTGCAGGGAATATAAAATTTACGAACGGCTAAGCAATTTTTTATCGACGATAATAAAGAAAAAAAAAAAAAAAGAAAAATACGAATAGTACTTCGTTGCGTTTGTAAATTATTAAATTCCAACTAGTCGGTACTCTTTGACGATATAAAGCTTAAAGGGAAAAGAAAAAACGAAGCTTCTTTTTTTCTCAGGTCAAATAAAGCGAGGTCTATACGTAACGTAACGATGTCTTACTCCTATGAGAATTCGAGCGTATTATATCACGGAAAATTAAGTTCCAAAGGGAACCGAACTGAATCACGCTAAGAGCAGAACGTTCAACGGTGAATGCATTTCAGTTTCCATGCAGACGCCTCCGCGTCTAGACGGCTCCGCATACTCGGCTATGCACTTTACCAAATATATATATATATATATATATATATATATATATATATATATATATATATATATATACACGTATATATTATATATATGTATATATACATCGAAACTCTCTTTTTAAATGCGAAAGCATATGAAATTAATACTTCCGATAATTTTCCGACAATTTAAATAATCCGTAATGTATATAAGCGGAGTACAATAAATTAATATTCAAACAATAGTGCATTCGTTTAAACGTTAAAATGACGTTGGAAAGACGCGAGATACTTGGAATAATTACGATAGAAAATTTCAATAATTAACCTTATTTAAATCTCTCCCTTTTTAAACAGGAAACTTATAAATGAATAATATCGATAATTTTTCAATTATTTCTAAAGGTCTCTAATATACACGGAATACAATGGAACATTTGTTCAGCCTTAAAAGAAAATTAAGATAATACAGGAAACGTAAGGTTTATATCGTCGCCTGTAGGTATACTACAATTTAGACGTAGCGTAATCCGTGCAAACAACATTCAGGCGTCGACGTAGCAATGGAAACAGTTAGTACGAGTTACGAACAGTTTCTATCGGAAAACTTGCGATATGAGAAAAATGTGAAAAACAAGTGGAAGAAGAAGAAGTAGAAAAAGTAATCGTTTGTTTGCTTGCTTTTTTTTTTGTTTTTATCGTCAATCATGGATTTCCGGAAACGTAGAGTTTCGATAGCTCCGGCAACAAGGCGAAGATACTACCAAGAGTGACGTAACCGCAAAGGTTCATCAAACGTAATGGCTATTTCCCTCGACCACAAAACTAAATGGAACTCGTTTCACGATGATTTTACCATTATATCGCTTCGATTCGTTCCTTCCTTGGCGCAACTTTCATAAATTTTCTCTCGATTCCCTTTTCTCGTTCTTTGAACGCATAAATATAAAGGAAAAAAAAAAAAATTAATAAATATATCGAATATATACACATCAATATATTCAATATATACCCGTATATTCAATATTATTACACTCCGAAAATAAATATGAATATTGAAGGATATCAGTAATCTAAAAGATATTTCATATTTTCTTGAAATCCAAAATCCACGGTGGTATAACCGAGAGAACTTCTCTAAGATATTATTTGCTTATCCCTCGTATATGACGGATTAGATCCATACTCGTGCGGGAGAGAACTCGTAATCTTGCTGGGAAAAGAGCAACGTGACAAATAGGGAAGGATGCGCCCTTAAATCGATAACCGTCAAACTTTAGAAGGGGAGATTGCGCTCTTTGGTTCACGATATTTCTCGAACGAAAATATATTTTATCTTCGAACGGGCGCAACTCTTTCTTTCTATCTTTCCATCTTTCTTTTTTTCTTTTTTCCTTTTCTCTTTCTTACTTATCTCTTAAGAAGAAATAATTTCTCGAATATTTACATTCTTTCGTAAGTCGACAATCGCACAAGATTTTCAGTTTAATCGACGATTCTATAAAAAGAAAAAAAGAAAAAGAAACAAAATGAGAAACAAGCCTTGGGAGACGTAGCGTGAATATTATTTTTAAAAAGTACCAAAGGACATTGGTCCTCGATATTTAATGCGAAGCACGATTCTCTCTCTCTCTCTCTCTCTCTCTCTCTCGTCTTCGTCTACGTCCTACACGTCTAGTCACAAATTCTTTGCCAAACGTGTATACATTCTCCCCGTTGCGAACTGTCTCGTACTCCCGAGATTTATGTCACGAATTTATTGTAAAACGTGTCTGACAGGCGTCTCTACGTTAGAAACGAATTCGTGGAAAGATGAAATTCTATTTTCTTACCGCTCTACAGTTATGATCCTTCATGATCGACGAGAGAGATATCTCTGTGCATATCCGAAACGAAAATAGAGAAAGAAAAGCATTGAAATGAAAAAAAAAAAGATATATAAAATCGAACCTTAAGAATTGTCTCATAAATTGTAAAGAAAAATTGTGGTTAATAAAAACTTGAGAGAGAGAAAGAAATTTAAAAAAAAAATATATATATATAAATAATAAAGTAAAATATATGAGGAAGAAGTTCGATGAGAGAAGAAAAAGAAAAGAAAAAGAAAAAAAGAGAAAAAAAAATTAAATTAAAGTAATGGCTCGTTACCGTTCACATTAGTCCGATTATTTCGTTCGAGATCTTTATCACTCGGCCATGTGGTCGACCTTTGACATCGATTATCGATACGATGATTACAGTACGCTTAAGTTAACGGCCGTCGAAGCAATTTTCCTCGATCCCCTCTTCTCTCTCTCTCTCTCTCTCGCTCGCTTACTCATTTACTCTCTCTTTCTTTCTCTCTCTCTCTCTCTCTCTCTCTCTCTCTCTCTCTCGCACTTTGTTTTTATCTCCTAACGATCGCGAACGAAGGCGTGGGCTAACGGGGATAATAATTTGATAAAGTTTGAAAAGCGAATTTCCAGTTAAACGCAAGATACCCCATTCGATTCCCTTCCGGAAAAAAATGTTCATCGCCCATTTTCTCGCAAATTTTCATTTCTAAGGATAACGATCGATACCTCTTTCGCGATTATTTTTTTTAATTTTTTGAAATTGAGACATCTAAACAAAGAAAAAAAGAAAGAAACAATAAGTCGTACTCCACAATTATCATTGAACCTATCGAAATTCATGATTAAAGTAACGATATTTTTATCGTCGTATCAACGTTCACGCGATGTTCCGATAAAGAAATGTATTTTTCCTACAAAAATTATACAGACTCGATTATTATCATATAACATCGTTATTTAATTATTAATATCGAGGGAGGATCTTGAACGAATGTTAAATGATCGAAACAATCGTCCATTATAATTCGCGAGTACGATAATAAGAGTGCTGCGATGTTTACCGTTTGATATTTAACGATAGAATAGATTCGATTAGATCGATGTCAAACGACAGACGTTAAATCTCCTCGTTTAAACCTGTCTCCAGTCGAAATTAAATCAGATTCGTTCGAAAACGATCAAGAATTACGCCTCGAGTGTACATTGCCGACGTTATTGACAATAACAAAATGGAGGATAACGAATCGCCTTAAAGTTGCATTTTCTTCTCTTCTTTTCTCTCTTTCTTTATTTATTAATTAATTGATTCTTTTTTTTTCATAGAGCCACCCTAATTTCCATATGTACTCCGACGTACCTGCAAATTAACGAACGACGTCATTAATACCGGCCATTTTTTAATGGCTCCCGTTCCCGTCGCAAACGATATTACGACTTTTAAACATTGAAAGAAAAGAAAAGAACGTTACGGTAAATGTATAAATTTGTCGCGCGCTGTTAGACAGAACGATTCGAGGAGTGTCTAATGGAGCGTGCAATAAAAATGAGCCTTTATTTATCGTCGGACTACGTAACCGCGCGAATCTTATATTTTCTATACAGATCGTTAGACGCTCTAGATGAGCTCGAAGAGAAACGAAAATCAATGTGAAAAGAAATTAACGGCAATAATTTGTTACTGAACGATATTTGAATCGACGAAAATTGAATTATTCTCATGAGGAAAGGAAGAAAGAAAAAGAAAAAAAAAAAAGAAAAAAAGGAAAAGAAAAAACGAAATAGAAATCGGTCGTAAGACGATCGAACGATAATCCGTTCGTATAATTTCGATCGATAGCGATTGAGAGGGAGGGAGGGAGGATTATCGATGGGTCAAAAATGTTGGAATTGAGCGTCGAGGAAAAGGAAAGGGAAGAGGAAGAGGAAAGGAAACAGAAGGAATAGAAAAAGATAGAAAAGGGAAGTAGAAAAAGAGGAAAAGAGGGAGGATAGTGAGAAGGAAGGAGGAGAGGAGGAAAAGTGTAAGGATAGGTGTTGGTGACTTTCGCACGTTATCGGGAGCTTATTACTCTCGTTAGAAGCACGCGCGTGGAATCAAGGCCGTGGGATCGGGCCAATTCATCCGTATGTTCCGACCTTGCGGCACTCTCGAGCCTAGTAACCGCGATGAGAGAGGAGAGCAGCATGTATCTCCATGGCATGCATTCACCGACATCAAGAAGAAAGATGGTAAGAAGAAGCGGAAGAACCGGCTCTCTCTCTCTCTCTCTCTCTCTCTCTCTGTCTCTCCCTATTTCTATTTCTATCTCTTTGCTTCGGATTAACTTACGAATACATTATATATATATATATATATATATATATATATATATATATATATATCTTTGAAAATAAATTCGAGAATATCGGCGTTTAAACGTCTCGCGTCTCTGTGACCTTTCTTGCTCTTCTTATCCGCAATCATCAAGAAGAAGAGAGAACGAAAGAATAGATAGACAGAGAGAGAGAGAGAGAGAGAGAGAGAGAGAGAGAGAATACGAGACGAGTAACTCATGTGCCAAAGCGGAGCACCCACGAACTAGTACGACTCTACTTTCATCGTGATGCGCCATATTCGATCCGTCCCACTCTCGGTGTTCTCTTCTTCGACCTGTGAAAAGAACGAGAATTACTCTCCCTAGAAGTCCTCTCGAGAGGTCATAGGTCCTTCCTACCATACTCACTTATTAACTTACTTCCTTTCCTTAGAGGTCCGTCCAAAGACACGATATACTTTGCATAAAGAGTATTAAACCTTTCTCGAACTTCTCTCTCTCTCTCTCTCTCTCTCTCTCTCTCTCTCTCTCTTCCTCTTCCTCTTCCTCTTCCTCTTCCTCTTGTCATCCACCATGATCTCCCGTTCCCGCCGCACCCTCCACCCTTCCTTCCTCCCTCCCTTCCTTCCTTCCCTCCTTCCTTCCTTCCTTTTCCTCCACGATCGAATTCTTTCTCAAGTATAAAGGTTAACCCTATCTATCGGTTAACAGAGGAGCCAGCCATTTTAATACATTCGTGGTACGAACGAAGCTTTCCCACAATGGTTCTCGCACTGTTAGACGGCGTACGCCACGAAAACGTGTTTATTATTTTCGATATTCATTCTTAGAAAGAATACCGAATGTAAAGTACCGAAAGGGTTAAGGTCGAACCAGGAGAAAAACGAGAAACGTCTCCCTCGAGAACGTCGTCCGTCGTCCTGGTAGAACCAGATTCAGTTCATTGTAAATATGTAAGCGAGTGTGCGTTCGTTCGTTCG
>OU426860.1:5169929-5179929 GCA_911387685.1 Dolichovespula media
TCTTTGCCAGCTAGATTCTAAAATGCATTATGCGAGCGTTCTCGCCTTAAAGAATTTCGCGATCGAACATTTCGCAACTCGGAATGAATGAGAATATTTCATCGATCGTTCCATCACCGTACCTAATCTTAAATGTTAAAGATCGTTGAACGTGATTTATTTGATTGTGTTCATTTAATTCTACTCCTTTTCCTCGTCGTTTACGACGAACTAAATTCAACGTTTCGTACGTCGTTCGAACGAGAAATTTTCTTTGAATCGACAAATACAACAACGAATTTAATAGTACGTTGTATGTTCGCACTATTGCGCACGTTTTTATATACTTATAATGTTTAAATATATATATATATATAGATACATACATACATACATACTTACGTACATACGTGTACATATATATATATTATAATACCTACTTGTATTTTTCCTTCTTTTCCCCCCCCCCACATTTTTCTTCTTCCTTTCCCTTTCTCCTTCCCTTCGTCTTTTTCTTTTTATCTTTTTTCTTATCTCTTCTTATCCTTTTTTTTTTTTTTTTATATATATGTATCTTTTTTCTTCATCCTCGAACGATCCTCATATTATAGACGCAACGATTTCTTATAAAATCACGAAGGCACCGGGAGATAGGGAGCAAAAATAAAGAGATAAGGAAGATGAGGCGAGATCTTTTAAAGTCGAACAGAGAGAGAGAGAGAGAGAGAGAGAGAGAGAGAGAGAGAGAGAGAGAGAGAGAGAGAGAGAGAGAGAGAGAGAGAGAGAGAGAGAGAGAGAGAGTAACGGACTGGTTGTGTCTAGACATCTCTTCGAGAGAGAGAAACTTAACTTGTTAGCGTAAGACGACCTTCTTGGAAGCAATTACCAGTATCGGTGAAATAAATCGAAGGTAACGCGCGAACCCGTCTCAGGGAAACTCGGCTGGCTTCCTTGCTCGATCTTTAACGATATCTCGCGAAAGCGTACTACGCGTAAGAAGGAGTGAGAGAGACAGAGAGAAAGGAAGAAAAAGAGAGAAAGAGAGAGAGAGAGAGAGAAAGAGAGACGAGTATCTCGCAAAAATCGTAAAGATCGCGAAGAAAGGCGCACGTGTCACGGTGGTTATATGTAGATTAATTCCGTTGTAGAAAGAGAGAGAGACAGAGAGAGAGAGAGAGAGAGAGAGAGAGAGAGAGAGAGGAGAGAGAGAGGGCGGTTAAATGACCTCGAACATCAACGATGACTCTTCGATAGGCCGAGGCCACGATCGAATAGCCAAACGAAACGCGAGCCAACAACTATACCACGTCGAAAATCCTCGAAAGGATCTTCTCTCCTCTAAATAATAATTCTTCGACCTTTCACTAAGTGCTACGGTACGTCATAGACGTTGACTATGGTGTATATATATATATATATATATATATATATATATATGTATATTCAAGTGACCTTCGAATATATCCTCGTAATTAATATATCGAAATTTCTTTCTTCTACGGTTATATATCAATTTATAATAATTCATCGTAGTTTCTATCACGAGCGTTCAGAAATCCTTCGTGAATAATATATCGATGATAGTGAAAAAAAAAAAAAAAAAAAAAAAAGGAAAAAAAAAGACTCGACGATATCGTGCATTATGCGAGTTAAGCGTTTAATCGCTTATACATATTAAGATGCCGGCTTATAAACGATCGGTCGTATCCGTACGTTTCTTTTTTTTTTTTTTTTTTTTTTTTTTAATGACCTCTCGAATATGCTCATAATTAATACATTCAAAATTGTTTCTTTCATTTCCTCTTCTTTTTCTTTTTTTTTTTTTTTCTTTTTGTTCTCCCACGGGTACGTCGATCTACGAAATAATTAATTGTAGTTTCTGTTCGAGCGTTGATATCTTTATTGTTAATACGTTCGTTCGTTCGAGAAAGAGAGAGAGAGAGAGAAGGGGAAAGAGGAAAAAACGAACGAAAGAAAAAGAAAAAGAAAAAGAAGAGAAGACTCAACGAAATAATCGTATAATAATATGTATTAATCTTTAATATGGGTCGGTTATAACGAGAGAGAGAGAGATTACACACGTTGGTAGGACATTATCCATGTAATTCCTCTTTAAGATTCGTCCGTAGCAGACTAGGTGCCCCTGTTTTACAGTTGGAAAATAAAGAGCCTTGCCTCGCATTCTTGTAACTTTACCAGGGTATTGTAACTTAAGAAGCTTAAGCTTAGCTATGCACTTTACACCGTCCCCGGAGTAGCGCGATTCATAACACGTTGTTATACCCTTGAGAGACGACGCACAAGCATGGCTTGCACAACTCTTTGGGGCCAGATAAAAAACACCTTCTTGCCCACTCGACTACACTACCACACACTCGGCTTTTCTTCTCATGCTCTTGCGTGATACCATTGTAGGTGGTATTATTATAGCGTTTACGTATATATATATATATATATATATATATATATATTTGTGTGTACGTATATCCTCTTGATTCGAGTCAACAATTTATTACACGTTTATTCGTGTCAAACTAACAGAGAGAAACCATTTAGCTTCGTTCGTTATTTCCTTTTTTTTTTTGTTTTTTTGTTATTTTTTTTTTTTTCCCCCCATTTAAGCCTTCTATGTGTATGTGTATATAATTTATATAAACCTGTTAAGTAGACAAATATTATCTATTATATATTTATTGGTAAATACTTGTGTGCGTAGGTGTGTTTAAGCGCGCGTATGTGTGTGTGTGTGTGTGTGTGTGTGTGTGTGTTTGTCCATCTTACGAGCTTTCGACAATAAATAAGAAGTCGTAGAAGAAAGAGAAAAAAGGAGCAAGTAAACAAAGAGTAATTAAAAGGATCGAAAAGGAAAGAGAAGAAGAAGAAGAAGAAGAAGAAAAAAGTACAATGTAAAATACTATACAAGGAAGAGGAACTCATATTATAGTACAAATGTTGCCGGAAGATATCGACGGAGATATCCAAAATACGATAACACGAGAAGGAGTCCAAAGAGTCTCTCTACTTTTCTTCGACGATCGTTCGAAGATTAATTAGCTTCTAATTATCGAAGGTGCGGAGAGTGGTTTATTAGCACCGGCTAGAAGACTCCTTAGGCCATTAGCACTTACAGAGAGAGAGAGAGAGAGAGAGAGAGAGAGAGAGAGAGCGAGAGAGAGAGAGAGATACAGGATATCGCAATTTAGCACTTGTTCCATAGGCTAGGGTCGAAGTGCAAGAGAAGAAGAGCCAGGCCATCGATTCTCCAAGACGATAATTAGTTTATAGCCAGGAACCACGAACTACGGTGTCCCTTTTGCCTTTCTCAAAGAAAATCATTTAAGCCTTTCGCCAGGATTAAATAATCACGCGTTGTCGTTAATCTTATATCTAAAACGAAAATTTTATAATTATATATATATATATATATATGTATACGTTTTCCTCTCTCTTCCCGATTAAATATTAATTACAATTCACTGCTCCATATAAAAGAAAAAAGAAAAGAAAAAAAGAAAATATATTGTACATAAAACAATTCTATCTTCCCTTTTCTATTAATTATTAATTGCAACTCATTCTTCTATATAAAAAATGAACAAAAAAAAAAATATATATATATATATACATACATACATACATATATAAAACAATCTTCCTCGCTATTACGTTTTACGATACAAACTTAAAGGAAATGTTAACGCTCGATGATGTCGGAGGTCGTATTATAAATCAATGGAGATCTGCGTTTAGCGTGAAATCTCTCCCTCTATCTCTCTCTCTCTCTCTCTCTCTCTCTCTCTCTATATATATATATATATATATATATATATATATATATATATATCTATCTCAATAATTCCTTTTAGATATCCCGTTGGTATCTATGTATGTACGCTACGTAGCATAAATCGAACGTCGGTCTCGCATAATAAAGCGGAACGTTGTTGTCAATTCACGAACTCACTCCTTCGTTTTACGTAATACCTCTTTCGTGTCTATCGATCATCATCCGTCAAGAGGAGGAGGATGGCGAAGACTGGTAGGGTGATGGGGAGCGGGGGACGGGGAGGTCGGTTTGAAAGAGAAGAAAGAAAAAGAAAAGAGAGAGAGAGAGAGACAGAGTAAAAAATAAATAACTAAACCGGCCAGTCTACACGAGTTCCGTTGCAAAAGATGTGTTAGAAGGTTAAGGACGAGGCTGGTATGTATTTGTCAATTACCAAAAAAAAAAAAAAAGAAAAAGAAAAAAATTTTATAGGCGTGATCACTACTCGAGCATTTCAAGTTGCACGTGTACACACACGCGCACGCACGCACGCACACACACACACACACAAACACATGCATATATATGTATATGTATATATATACACACACGTGTACGTATGGATATGTATGACTCATTAACGAGTCGCGACGCACACGCTAATCCCGCTCGTTAAGAGAATCCGCTTCCTCTTTTGCATCGCGTCGCGTCGCGTCGCGCCGAGTTCAGCAGCCTTTTTGCACGCTAATATCCACTTCCGCGAATTTATTGTCATATTTCTCGGTCGGCCTTTAACGCGCTCAAGAACCTAACACGCGCTAATACGACATCATACGGAATTTAGAAATGTTTAATTACCCGTCGGGATATAACTTATCTTATCTCAGTTTCGGTCTCTTCGGGACGGGGAGAAAATGTGTGTGAGGGTGAAAGGTGGATAGGGGAGGGGGAGAGAGAGAGAGAGAGAGAGAGAGAGAGAGAGAGAGAGAGAGGTTGTTGGATGCTGGATGGAGAGAGGGAGGGGGGAAGGATCATTTTCACTTCGTAACCTTCGTCCAACGTATAATAAGAAGGAAAATAATTTTGCGACGACTTTCGTAAGTAAAAAAAAAGAAAAAAAAAAAAAAGAAAAGAAAAGAAGAAGGAAGACAAAAAACAAGGGAAAAAAGGGAGAGAAAAGAGAAAGAAAGAAAGGAATAAGGTGAAGGTTATGATAATGATTTTCGATTAATTGCGTGAAAAATAAATGCGAAAAGGGAGAAAACGGAACGTGTTACTCTCTCTATCTATCTATCTATCTATCTATCTATCTATCTATCTATCTATCTATTTATCTTTCTCTATCTCTCTATCTATCTCTCTATCTCTATCTATCTGTCTCAGTCATTCCCGTTCGTGAAAACTACGGAGTAAGGGATAAGATGTCTTCTTCTTTCATTCGCGACATTAAGCTAAGCGATTGGACTACCTAAGAACGTGATCACGATAATTTAGCAAGGTAGAGAAACTATCTCTCGCTCTCTCTCTCTCTCTCTCTTTCTATCTCTTCTTTTGCCATTATCTATCGGGCACGCGCTTCCCCCGTGAATAAGACACGCTGTGACGATGGTGCCGAGTATATATCAGCTCGTGCCGATCCGAGCCCCGCTAAAATAACTCGCGCACTCGCGGGGCCAATTAAGGCGCATGCACCGCATTCCTTCTGGATGCAAGTGTGTCGTTGCGTTATATAAGGTTATGCCGCGTGGTGCGCGCTCGCGCTGCTCTTTCTCTCTCTCGCGCTCGCGCGCGCACGTGATATCGTGCTCGCACACCGTTCTGTCCTTTCTTACAAAAGACCCTATCCCTCTTTCTCTCATTTATATACGTACGTAACTGTATACATACGTATATATATATATATATATATATGTATGTATGTATGTATGTATGTATGTATGTATGTATGTATGTATGTATGTATGTATGTTGTATATACGTATGTATATATATATCTATGTATGGATGCATTTATGTATATGTATGTATGTATGTATACGCAAGCTGTTCCAAGAGAAACGAGAGAGAGTAAGAGAGAGAGAGAGAGAGAGAGAGAGAGAGAAAGAAAGAGAAGGGTGCAGGTAAATGCACCTACGAGGCCGGGAAAGGTGGATCCAGGACGATTTCTATCGAAAGCCGAAGGCGAGTGGACACAACCAGCGGTTTCTTCCTACGGCTTCGATATTATCTTCGTCATCTTTCGCGCTAAGAACGTTCTCACGCTCGTTCGATTATTATCCTTTCTACCTCTTCCTCATCATCTTCTTCTTCCTATTCTTAATCCTGGATGGACATTTCAAGCTTTGTTTTTCTTCGTGTCAACGGAGGTTCACGTTCGATAAGTAAGGGTCCGATCTGTCTTCGTTAATTTTAATCTCAAGTCGATAAGAACGTACGTAATGTCGCGACGTTAATAGTCGATGATAAATGTTTTAACAGATTCTCTCTTATTTTTCTTTTAAGAAAGTAATTATTTTCTTCGTTAGGTTCGCGTCGACGCGAATAGGAAGTTCGAGGATACAATGGGGAGAGGATTTATCTGTTCGCGATCGTCGATAAGAATGAACGGTCGCGGGATGGATGAATTATGACGAATCACTTTTTTTCATTCGTTGCGTTTTCTTTCAGCAAAGAAAAGATAGATACGGATTATTCCCTTAATCACTTTCATTCTCCATTCAATACCTTCACCGAACGACAACGAACCCCGAATAATCAATGATCAATGATCAATGGATCACTGATAATCACCTTCTTCAGATTAATGAAATTGTTATACATGAATTTTTTTTTTCTTTTTTTTTCTTTTTTAATTTTAATTTCGTTTCTTTTCCTTACATTTCTTTCATATGCTTATCAGATAGGTACGTTCGTACTATTTCATAGGCAACACACCGTGAAAGACATTGACTCGAGTTCACACGTACGTACGTACATACATACATACATACATACACACGTACATAAATCCATACATACATACGTACATACATACGTATATATGTACGCAGTACGAACTGCGTTCTTCCGCGCATACCTACGTCGTTGTCGTCATAGTCTTCGTCATCGTCGTCATAGTCGTCATCGTCGTCATCGTCGTCATCGTCGTCATCGTCGTCGTCGATTCGTCCAGAACGTGGACGATGAACTTTCGTTTATGAGTGTACACGCACACGCGACACAAGATCGTGCGTGAATTTCAATCGAAATGTGGGAGGTCGTTGACGTCCACGAGTTCCTCGAACTGCGCGCGCGAGCGCGCGCGAAAAAAACGAAATCAAAGGAATAATCATTAAGGGATTAGGGTTAAATTTCGTACACCTTGATAAATTAAATCCCCTATCGGGAATAATTGATTAATCGATTTATCTGTTATTATCGTTCGAATATCTTCGATTGAACGAACTATTACCTCTTAAAAGTTTCTCTCTCTCTCTCTCTCTCTCTGTCACTCTGTCTCTTTCCATAGTGATTCGTATCGGTTAAGCTTGAACTATTAAAACGTAGCCTTTGCGCATTCCTGAATCTCAATCGAGTGAATTCTATTTAACGGCGTGGCGCGGCATACCGCGGCGTGGCTCGGCGTGGCGCGGCAGCTCGGCTCGGCTCGGCTCGGCTCGGCTCGGCTCGGCTCGGCTCGGCTCGGCGTGGCACGGCACGGCACGGCGTGATATTGTGTGTCTGCTCCCACGCTAAGATACGAGAGGCGAGAGGTAGGGGGGAAACGCGTGGGTGTGAGTCTTTCCGAAGAGAACGTTAAACCCTTTATTGGTCCGGTATGCCGACGTGAACGATACTATACGGATTCTGCAAAGCAAATGACCAACCTCTCAGCGTTAAAATATATTACATTAATAATCGCACGTATCTTTTCTTCTAGATTTTTGGTCTAACACCCCTTCTACCACCCCTTAACCCCCACTCCCGTAGCCGCCCCATTTTTTCTATTTCTCCTTTCGTAAAGTTACGAAAGTCGAGTGATTTTATATATATATATATATATACATATATAATATAAAAAAAGAAAAAAAAAAAACGAAGAAAGAAAGAATTTTTAATTAATTTTTCCGAAAAATTTCCATCTTTAGAAAAAATAATAACTCGCTCCTACGATAAATATCCTCGCAATAATTTAATACGATTAATTTCTGAATCGATTCAGGATCGAAAGAGAGAAAAAGAAAACAAAAGAAAAAAAAAAAGATAAAAATAACAAAAAAAAGGAAAAAATATTTTGTCAGGATGATCCTTATTTCCTCTTCAAATTTTGTATCACTCATCTCCCTTTCTTTTACCCCCTCTTCTCTCTCTCTCTCTCTCTCTCTCTCTCTCTCTCTTTTTTCTTTTCTTTTCTCCAACATTTCTCGATGTTGTTGTCGCATAGATTTCGGAGAGTATCGATTAGGAAATTCAGAGAGATAGATAGAAAAAGACAGAAAGTTAGAGAGAATACATAAGAGAGAGAGAGAGAGAGAGAAAGAAAGAGAGAAAGTTTGTTCGGAAAAGGGGTAAACTTTCGTAGTAACCCTTCTCTTATTTGATAGAAATAAAAGAGACGGAGAAACGTAAGGGGGTGGTAGAGGGAAAGGGTTAGGGGTGGCAGTTAGCGTAAATATCAGGGATCTTTCTCTCTCTCTCTCTCTCTCTCTCTCTCTCTCTCTGGATGCCCTCGAAGTTTCTCATATTGATCGACGTCTGCGTCCGCGTGAAAGGAACGTCCATGGGCCCACCCGCTACGGAATGATGCATTGCGGCATCCTAGACGCCCTCGACGATCTAGACAAATCGATCCTAGTAAATACACGTCCGCACGCTTCTATCTCTTTACTCTGTGTCGATACTCGCCAGATAAATCGCTTTAAGAAAGTCGTCCTCTCGATAACGATCGGCCTTTACAAACTCTCTGTCGGCCCGCGTGTCTCTCTATCTATCTATTTATCTATTTCTCTCTCTCTCTCTCTCTCTCTCTCTCTCTCTCTCTTTCTCTCTTTCTCCATCTATCTATCTATCTCTTATGTATTCTAAGAATAGAAATTTCATACTACGATTCTACTATAATAATTCACGTGACCGAATGAAACCTTCATCGTCTTTATATTATTTACCTATTTAAATTACTTATCTAAATGGAACCTAATGAAATCTCTAAATATAGCATCATTCACTCTCTCTCTCTCTCTCTTTCTCTATCTTTCTCTATCTTTCTCTTTATCGTACTCTTTCTCTTTCAATATACCTTTGCATTTATTCATTCCTTTAATATTTATATTTTCCGTTTCCGTTGATTCGCCTAAGATCGCTCTGAGCATTGAAATCTAATTAAACATCGATTTGAAATCATGCTCTCTTTCTTTCTCTCTCTCTCTCTCTCTCTCTCTCTCTCTCTCTCTCTTTATCCACATAATTATTTATTGAATATTTACTTTCGAATATATATTTTTATCAAATATTCCATTTCCGTTTATCTCTTCAAACCAATTGCTCTTGGCATTAGAAACTATAATTAAATCGAAATTCTGAAACTAACTCTCTCCCTCTCCCTCTCTCTCTCTCTCTCTCTCTCTCTCTTTCCCTTTATCTGTCTTAATATTTATTTATTTCTATATATATATATATATATATATATATTTATTTAATATTCATATTTTACGTTTCCGTTTATTCGTCCAACATTGCTCTGGGCGTTAGAATCTAATTAAATCTCTCTCTCTCTCTCTCTCTCTCTCTCTCTCTCTCTCTCTCTTTCTTTCTTTCTCTTCGCGTATGTAAAAAAGTGAACGTTGTAAGTAACGTAAGTACATATGTACGTATGATTCGTGAAATCGCGGCCCGATAAAAAGCTATAAATGCGCGGGCGTTCGTTAGGTAACCTTAAGAACCCGTACGCAAGTGCGGGCACGTATTTACAGCTGATCGTAAAAGGATCTTTACGAGGTGTACCGCGCTTTACGACGAACACACGGGAGGAAAGGTAAGGTAAGGTAAGAAAGGGGAAGAGAAGGGAAGTAAAGGGTGGGGAAGGGAGGAGAGAAGGGAAAGGGAAAGGGAAAAGGGATACAAGAAGGAAAGAGTAATAATGCAAGGAAAGAGAAAAAAAAAAGAAAAGAAGAAAAAAGAAAGGAGAAAGAGAGAGAGAGAGAGAGAGAGAGAGAGAGAGAGAGAGAGAAGGAAAAAAAAATAATGATGACGCGTAGAAGAACATAGCATACTTATGTA